>APFE030268872.1:0-12021 GCA_000404065.3 Pinus taeda | reverse complement strand
TTGAGGAGTGGTAATTCTTGCCAATGCTTTACAAGATATGTTCTGATTCATTTCTTCTTTCTCTGGGGTGGGGTCCTGTAGTATATCCTCTTCTTTTGATGTTTCTTGATCCTTTTCTTCCTCCTCTTCATATTCTATGTAAAATAATTTCTTCTCAGCACACTTATGACTTTTAGTGCATTTTCTATCACAATTGTAACAAAGCCCTTTTTCTCTTTTTTCTTCCAATTGTTGTGGTGTAACCCTTGTAGGTTGTGGAAGGCTAGGAGAAACAACACTTCCATCTTTATATTTGTGAGGGGTATGCTTCATGGTTTCCATAGTTTTGCTTTCCACTATGTCACAAAGCCCTTTTACTCTTTCCAATTGTTGTGGTGTTACTCTAAAGAAGATGTTGCTCTTTGTATCCTCATAATGTGCTATCATTTCCTTCGTGAAAATTGACCACGTAACAAGTTGTTTACGAGAACAAAGCCTTTCATACCATAAAAATTGATCCGGTTCTAAATATGAAGATGCAATACATACCTTTTGTAACAGTGGTGCACCATGTAGATCAAAATATTGCTCCATCTGAAGTATTCAATTTAAGGGATCCTTGCCATCAAACTTCCTCATTTTGCTTTTTTCTTGATTTTAGGAGCTCGATCTTGAAATGATTGTAACTCTGTACTTTTGGATCTTTAAGTTTTGAAATTGTGACCTGTAGTAGCCCTCTGCGTCCTCTTTCCAATGCCACTAGTCTGATCCAAATTGGATTCTCCAAGAAAGAGTTATATACAATCTCCCAAGATGACTTGATTATAGACCTTTCCAGAAGAGTGAACTTATATGAAGTGCCACGTGTCACTGTTTCGACCTTTGGCACTGAAAAATATATACAAGAAACTATAGTCCGTCCTCTTTCTGTACCTTCTTACAAAATTTCAATCCGATGCTCAGAGAGAAGGTTATGACGATTTTCCTAGGTCACCTGTTTGGAATGTAATTCAAGAGTCTGCAAAAAGACCAACTTCCTCAGAGCATATTTCCGCAAATATAGCGCGAAAAGCTTTGAAATTCGGACCCGAGGTTCAACACGATTTTGTCTCAAATGGGTTTTTTTTTTTCACTTCTGAAACGTCGTAGAAAAAATGTTATAGTGAAAATGCCACAATGACCTATTTGGAGCAGCAAAATCCTAAAATCCAAAGCTCTGATACCAAATGTTATGAAACCGGTTCAAGAAAAGATAGAAAAGATAGATCAACGCCTTAGAATTCAGCCTCTTCGAGGGGGCAACCTCCTTTACATTACATAAATGAACAATTCTTGGATGATACAAATGAAAAGACCTGCTTTCTATATATAGGAGTCTAAGGGGTCATAACATAATCAGAGCCGACATAACCATAATAATGTAAGGGCACAATAATAACAATAGTGGGCTTCTATTGGCCACAATAGTAACAATATGGCCACTACATGGGTACATCAATATAATAAGTGGGTTGTACTAATAACAATAAGGGGTTACACTGGTAGTATAGGGGCCTAACATCTAGTATGCAAGTTATGGGTTTGTGATGCTTTGTTTGATCTGAACTAAGGATGCACCTATGTGGATGATGATGGATGATGGATCGAGATCTTTAGGCTTGGAATGTATTATCAATATGTGGTTTGATCATGGATAGACTAGATCTGAATACTAACGCATGTTTTATTCTGCAAATGTTATGATCTGTGTATGACTAAATTCTAAAATAGCTGTGAAGTGTTTAAGTTAGTATTTGCAGATTTGTATGCGGGTTCGCTTTGATAAAAACAAGTATACGCGCTGGTTCGGCTCATCAGAGTAGCGTATACATTATGAAATATGATATATGAATTTGCAATTGGTTCTAATGATTGTTGCGGAGTTCTGAGTTCTGCTCTGTGTTCTGGTGACTGTGTTTTGATGACAGGACTTTAGTGGTTCGGTTGTTGGGTGATTTAGGGATTGATGATTGAGTATTCAATGATTGGTTAATGCAATGGTTGTATTGCAGTGTGATTGATTTTGAGCTTCAATGTTGTTGATGGGTTCAGTATGAAAATTGGATGAAACGTGGCCTTTCAGATTGTGGTGTTGTGTTCTAGGAGTATTCAGTCTGAAAATTTATGAAACGTGGTCCCTGGAGGAAGCGAGAAGGTCGCAACGTTCTGTAGGCCGACGCTTACATACTGGTAAACATATCGGCCAGTACAAGAGCCAGGGGGTTGGAGCTCTCTTCTAGTAGCAACTGGAAAACGAGTGAAGGTTGTAGCCTTCAGTAGGTTGGCATCTACGTACTAGTAAACATATCGACTAGTACAAGAGTCAGGGGGTTATAGCACCTTTCCAGTAGAAGCTGGAGAGCGAGAGAAGGTTATAGCCTTTTGCAGGTGGGTGCCTGCGTACTGGTATGAGTCCGCGCCAGTACAAGATTATAAACAAGGTTTTCTTATATTAAGAAGAAGACAACAACAAGTGGCTTTTGTCTCGCATTAGGTTTCCACCTTATATCTTGGTATTCATGTGTGTTTCTTATGTGTGATGGTCTGTTCTATTTTTACTGCACCTGGTTATTGTTTATATGGTTAATGAAGTTCTGATACATTGCTTAAAGACCAACATATGATGAATTAACTGAATCATAAGTTTGCTGGATATACACTAGTTGCCTTAAACACAGTTGCGTGTACACGCAAGTTCCATTAACTGAAGTAGCGTATATGAATCTGATTATGGAAATGAAAAGTTATTGACTTGCTAATATTGATTCACTCCCCGCTCTCAGTATTACTTCCAACAATTGGAATTGGAGTAGGTCCTTTGGTAGAAGCTTGATCACTTGAAGGAGATCCGTAGAACAATGGGAAAGAAGCTAAAGAAGAAAGCGCCTAAGAAGTAGAACGCAACTCAAAGGAACAATGACAGCAGGAGAAGCAAGGATTTAGATTCTGAATCACCTCAGATTGAAGATGAACAAACAAATGAAACATCAAATAAAATCATAGATCAACAAGATCTATTTAACAAAAGGGAGTGTGCCCTCAAGAAGAAGTTACCAGATTAAAAGCTCAGCTGGAGTGTGCCTTCAAAGTACGTCAAACGCTGCAGGATGAAGTGATATCATTAAAAAATAAGCAGAATGAAAAACTACCTCAAGCAGATAAAGAACAAGAAAATGAGATTCTCAAATTAAGGTAACAAGTGGAAGAAGGAAGAAACGCTGAAGAAATCTTGAAGAAGCAATATCTGGAAAAGGAAGAACAACATCAGGTTGAGGTAAATATCTTAAAAAGTAAATTAGAAGAAAAGGATAAACTGTTATGGTTTCAAGACAATACTATGATTTTGGATGATATTTTTAGTAGTTAAAGATCTCCTGCTATCAAAACTAGTCTTGGTTTTTATGAATCTGTTGAAGGTGAATCTAGCTCATAGGGTGAGGCAAGGAACTCTAATGCAAAACCTGAAATGCTCAACAAGGAGATAATAGGTCAACCCCATCAACAACCAAGGAAAGAAACCCTTCAAAGAAAAATTTTTACTCCAAACTATGGAAGTGATAGTTGGTTATTTTCTCAGATTAATAATATTGAGTGTTATGTATGTCATAATCTTGGACTTGTTGCAGCGAGATGCAGAAGTAGAATGGTTCAAGATCGTCGCACAGAAAGATCATCACGTTCTAGGGACTTCAAGGGATATTGTTTTTCTTGCAATATGTTTGGTCACAAAGCCATTCACTGCTACAAAAGAAATATGAAACATGTAAGATGTTATGCATGTAACAAGCTTGGACATATAGCAAAGGAATGCAGAAGATTTTGGGCACCATACCAAAAGGCGAATGCATCATCACACTCAAAGATATGGAAGAAAAAGGAAGTACGGTCAGAAAGATGTGGCATAGTAGAGTATACAGACATAATAGACTCAGAGGGAGCTGAAAGTGTGAAACTTCAGTGTTCTAAATCTCATACGCAAGTTTCATGAAGACAAGTCGCATATATACGCGAGTTCGAAGCTACACAGTCGCGTATATGTTGGTTTGAGGAAAAGCAGAGGGACAAACTCAGGAAAAAGGGTCTGATATGGTTTAGTCAATTATTTGCTCTGTTTGATGATGGTTACAATCTGTTGATGATATGTGGAAATGTGTTGGTACTCATAAGATATTATTTAGAAGTGCTTTTGATCCTCATAAACTAACTTGATGTATATTTGATTGATGATGATACCTTGATATTTATTGCTGATATATGCATTATCAGATATGACAGTAAACAAATGGAACAAGTTCAAGGGGAGCATATGCATCGAATAATGCATTGTTGGCATTATGGTTAAAAGTCTTTGGTGATGATTCTTATGTGGCTAAATGATACATCTTGCTATGATACTTGGGGTCACATTGTTGGTATTCAAATCAGATTTATGGATGGTCACTTAAGTGGCATATTATTGTTGGTTGGCCAAGAGAATGGTATTGCAGGTTACAGGTCTGGATGTTGTTGACAAAAGCTGATGGTGAAGATCATATGGTGTATAATAGTTGTTGATGACTTTCGTGATTTGTTTAGATCGGTTGTCCTTATATCATTTGATGTAAAGGTCATAAAAAGACCTAAGTTGTAACCCCACTATGCATGAGAAGGATGATGTAATATTTTCTATGTCAGTCATGTATAAACATTTGGTATATCCCCACTTGGTTGCGTGGATGAGTCAAAATTGGTGTGGACTTGGTTTGGAGATTGATGTATGTATGAGTCATTGGTGATAGGAAGGTCATACTCACTTAGTTGAGTTGTAGAGTCATGTTATTCTTTTGAAAAATATTTTTGCAGAGTCTGCATGTGCTCAGGGGGAGCATAGACGGATTGATACATCTTAGCATGTATAAAGGGGGAGCTCAATCAAAGATTTCAGCATGTAATCAGGAGGAGTATGGACAACATAATGTATATCAAAGGGAGAGAATATCTTGGTCTGCCCTTTGCCCTTAATGTCAAAGGGGGAGAGTGACTTGGTGTTGTTGTTGCCATCAAGTCCAAAGGGGGAGATTGTTGGCATTATGATACAGGTGTTGTCCTTGATGGAAATTCACTCAGATGACAGATCATAGTGCAACAGGTCAATAGCAAATAATTAATGATCAGAGTACAAAGAATGAATAAAGAGAGGTATACACAGTCTTGGTGTTGTTGTTGCCATCAAATCCAAAGGGGGAGATTGTTGGCATTATGATACAGGTGTTGTCCTTGATGGCAACTTAGATGACAAATCATAGTGCAGCAGATCAATAGCAAAGAATTAATGATCATACTATAAAGAATGAATAAAGAGAGGTATATGCAGGTTCACCTTGACAAAAGAGCGTATACACGCGGATTACCAGACCAAAAGGAGCGTATAATGTACACACGCACTTTCATAGAAGGAAAAGCACGTATATCTTGGAAAACCAAGTTTTGGTCCAAGGTATTTGGTCCATGGTATTTCGATCCATGGTATTGGTCCAAGGTATCTGGTCCGAGGTATTGACTCTAGGTATTTGGTCCAAGGTATTGGTCCTAAGTGGTTTTGGTCCATGGTATTGAGAAAGGCCTAAAACTATAAAAGGAGGAGAAGATCATTAGGCCAAGTGTGCACGTATTAAATATCTGATGAAGTGTGAGATCCAGTATGCAGGTTATGGGTTTGTGATGCTTTGCTTGATTTGAACTAAGGATGTACCTATGTGGATGATGATGGATGATGGATTAGGATCTTAAGGCTTGGAATGTATTATCATTATGTGGTTTGATCATGGATAGACTAGATCTGAATACTGACGCATGTTTTATTCTGCAAATGTTATGATCTGGGTATGGCTGAATTTTGAAATTGGTGTGAAGTGTTTAAGTTAGTATTTGCATATCTTTACGCGGGTTCGCTTTGATAAAAGCGCGTATACACACTGGTTCGACTCATCAGAGTAGCGTATACATTATGAAATATGATATCTGAATTTACAGTGGGTCCTAGTGATTGTTGCAGAGTTCTGGGTTCTGCTTAGTGTTTTGGTGACTGTGTTTTGATGACAGGGCTTCAGTGATTCAGTTGTTGGGTGATTCAGGCATTGATGATTGAGTATTCAATAATTGGTTAATGCAATTTTTCTATTGCAGTGGTGATTGATTTTGAGCTTCAATGTTGTTGATGGGTCCAGTATGAAAAGTGGATGAAACATGGCCTTTCAGATTGTGGTGTTGTATTCTCGGAGTATTTAGTCTGAAAATTTATGAAACATGGTCCCTAGAGGAAGAGAAAAGGTAGCGGTTTTTTGTAGGCCAGCGCCTACATACTGGTAAACATATCGGCCAGTACAAGAGCCATGGGGTTGGAGCTCCCTTCTAGTAGCACCTGGAAAACGAGTGAAGGTTGTAGCCTTCAGTAGGCTAGCGCCTACGTACTAGTAAACATATCAGCTAGTACAAGGGCTAGGGGGTTGTAGCTCCCTTCCAGTAGAAGCTGGAGAATGAGAGAAGGTTGTAGCCTTCTGCAGGTGGGTGTCTGCGTATTGGTATGAGTCTGCGCCAGTACAAGGTTGTAAACAAGTTTTTCTTATATTAAAAGGAACACATCAGTAGGTGGTTTTTGTCCCGCTCTGGGTTTCCACCTTATATCTTGGTGTTCATGTGTGTTTCTTATGTGTGATGGTCTGTTCTGTTTTTACTACACTTGGTTACTGTTTATATGGTTAATGAAGTTTTGATGCACTGATTAAAGATCAACATATGATGAATTAACTGAATCATAAGTTTGCTAGATATACGCTAGTTGCCTTAAACACAGTTGTGTGTACAAACGAGTTCTATTAATTGAAGTAGCGTATATGAATCTAATTATGGAAATGAAAAGTTATTGACTTGCTAACACTGATTCACCCCCCGCCCCCTTCTCAGTATTATTTCCAACAAACATTATATCCACCATGACAAATTAGTTATAGCGTATATCAAAGTAATTTAGAAATTGCAAGAAGGCAAATAAGTCAAAACTTAAATGTTAAAAATACCTAGGAAATATTGTATATTTCTATGTAATAACTTAATCATTGATTAAAGCATCAAGGAAACATTAATACACAATCATGGTATGTGAATAATGATTTCAGTGACTAAATTGTGATCTTACAAATTTGTATAATTGAATGGAAATAAAAAAATGGTTTGGAATTCACATAATCAAATTTTTACATTCACAATAAGAAAAGATGGACCGAATTTGCATTGTAGGAGACAAATCTACGAGTTGATCTTCAATTTATTGCCTAAAAATTTACCCCACTAGGCTTTTTTTGAGTGTAATCTCCTACCCTTGCATAAAAAAACTTTCTTGCTTTGATGGCTTCGAGCCTTTTTATTTCACAGAAAGTTGGTTTAACTTTTTCATTTTTATAATTGTTGCTTTAATAACAATTTTAGGGTCAATGCTAATTTAGATTAATTGGCATCACTTTGATTTTGTGGCAATTTAGTAAACAAATTATTCTTCTACTATAATTTATTCCATATAAATTAAAATATTTTGCCCTTCAAATGGTAACATCTCCTTCCTACATCACATAAAAATGACAATTAGTTCATTAGCAGTTACATAATGATTTGGAAATGAAATGAACTAAATATATTTTCCAACCTCATTACATCACTATTTTTCTAAAATGACTTGAAATAAAATTATTAGAAATAAAAATATATTTTAGGTGCCTCTCATTTTTATGTAAAACTATTATTATTATTTTGTAGTAAATATTTGTTAAATTTTTTTCCCTGCAAATTGGAATTTGTAATATATTTCTTTTGGATTTAATATGTTTTTCTAATTTTGGTGCAAACCAATAACAGAAAAAAGTCCTTAGCCAAAACTTTCAACAATGCCACATCCAATTATCGTAATTTCATTAGCTAGTCCTTGATCTTCTTATATGACCATGCCAAAATTTTGAGATATTATCTTCTTCATGTGTCTAACCTTTTCGGCTTCAGTATATTTATACGTGTGGATATATCTTTAATTGAATTAATTCAAATCATATGTTAACATCTCATAAATCGTGAGGTAGAGTTTCATTATAATATATTGTTTGAAACACAATACACACATTTCTCCACTTATTGGAACGGTGGTTTCAACACCAATAATAATGCTGAAGCCATCGCACTTGCTGGTCTTTTAAAATTATGTATCTTCCTTGAGATAACGCAGGTTGTTATTTTTGGAGATTCGAAAATATTGGTTGATTCGGTAAAAAAGAAAAATCATATATGGGCGCCGCACCTGGCCGGATGGAGGGATAGGATCAACCATTACTGGGGCTACATGGTTGGTAGTTCTATTGAGCACATTAGCAGGGACAAAAATTCGAAAGCGGATGCACTTTCAAAATCGAGGCTCCTTTCTACTCCGGGTTTATGGTATTTAGAGATTTACTATGAGGGAGAAACATTCCAGATCCATGAATTCACATTCCCGGACTTGTAGTCTCTGATGATCTATATATTTGCCTCAATCTGCATATGTTGTCTTTATGTTATTACATATAGCCTCTCTATCCTATATGATCCGCGATAATTTATAGTTCATAGGTCGCATTTAGTTATTTTTTTTGATGGGCTAGTTGTCCCATGCAGATCATAGAAGCATTAGACTATTTTGTCTTATGGACTTTTTTAGACCATCTCTGATGTATCTAAAATTTAGACTCTTATATTTCTCATATAATATGAAGCTTTTTCGTTCTGAAAAAATTGGGAGACAATACAATTTAATTTTGATATGCAATTCCATTGCATTAGAGAGTGGAGGTTTCAAATTATGGGTGACCTGTAATAATGTCGGGTAGAGAAGTGCACAAATTCTAATTATAATATGCGAGTCTCATGTATTGAAGGGTTGATATTAATTGTGATGGATGGTGGTTATTTATTTCAAGTGCTAAACTATTCATGCCATAATGATATCACTATAGAACTTGATGTTTTATATAACGGTTTGGGCTAATACACGATTATGACCTAAAATAAGGTGTATAAGAATGAAGTTAATAGAGCTAGATATTAGAGTATTAAAATAAGATTTGACAAGGGTGGCACTTATGGGCTGCCATGATACAATCTTTAAAGATCAAAAGGCAAACATATCTGAGATACAAATTTTTTTGCACAATGGCAAACCCAAATAAATGACTGCCACATTCTCCAACATGGAAATCATTTAAGACTTGTTCGACCTCCTCATGAGTGAGACTTTGACGCAATGTTGAATCAACTTCATGATGATAAAGAGTATTAATGATAATAGCATAATTCTAATATTAATAGCATATACACTAACATTCTTCACGAGACAACTCAAACTGAAAACAATGAGTTTGGAGAAGGAGTAATACATATTCAGACCATGGATCAAATAGGCTAAGGAGGAATACGGATTCATCAGACAACAAGTCCACAACCACAAGTTCATTAACTTGGGCTAAATCATACATTTGTTGGAAATATTGAGAGGGGGGGTGAATTAATATTTCTTTTCAATTGTTACTTTTACCACTTAGATCAATTATATTTAGAACACAAAATGAACGATAGGAATAAATGCTTTTATTAATATAATCTTTACAATGAATCAACTACAATATAGATTGGGCCCCAACCCTAGATGAAAACACCCAGGTTCCAACCTGGGATGTGCTAAGCACCTATTTAGGGGCTTCAACCCTATCTTATCCAAGGCACCAAGCTTGAGTTTAGGAGCACCAACTCCAAGGACACCAATCCTATAGTTTCGCTTTGTGGAGCTAACAATATTATTTTATATCACATTTCTTTTGAATATCATATCTTTTCATGTCGTGGAGGTAATTTTATAAATGTTTCATCAATGTATTTAAGGAATGGAAAAAAATGTTTTGAGGATCCTTTTTAATAATATAATTTTTTTAACGAATAACTTTTAGAAATTTTTAGGGCATATATGGCATAATGTTGCATCAAGGGATTTAGTAATGCATATAGAATTTTATCTATTATACCTAGGGTTTTATCGTTCATGCAAGGATTTTCGAGCAAGGTATATATATATACACACACACAAACAATCATTTAGGATTAGGGTTTTATGGACTAGGGTTAGGGTTTTGTAGTCTAGGTTTGGGTTTCATAGACTAGGGTTAGGGTTTGGCTAGGGTTTTCTTAGAATTACGATTAGGGATTCCAAGAGATTAGGGTTAGGGAATTATTAAGGTTTATTCATATTCAACTATGCCATATTGACATCAATGACAATTTTGATCAACAGTCTCCCCCTTTGTCATTGATGGAAATATTCTCACCCTTTCAACATTCTCTCTCCCTTTGACATCAATGGTAAATGGGGTTTCCAAGTACTCTCCCTTATCAAGCTGCTTTTTGACATGTTGCTCCATCGTATTTCTTCCTTTCTTCATCAATGATAGTTCTCCATGATAGATATGTTGCTTTTGCCTCATGGTGCTCTTGCTTCAATCAACTTCCTCCCCCTAAGCCTTTGCATGTCTTCATGGAGATGGATGAGATAGATGATCAATTGACTCCCCCTGCCTGCATAACCTTCGTTAGCTCTTCTTTTTACTTTAGACAAGAAAGATTTCATCCTTGTGATCAAGTAGAAGGCGTCTTCAACAATGTTCCATAAAGGATCATGTTCTTCAATGGAGATGATCTCTCAAGATTGTTCATGTGTGACTCATCAAAGGTTTCATAGCGCCCTTTCATGGATAGCTTTTGCAAAAATGATCACAAGCTCCCCCTAATAGTATGCCTAGTCTCCTTTTTGGCAGAATTTCATCATCAAAATTTGGAATATCATATCCTCCAAAAATGTCTTTATAAGATTAACATGTATTGTTGGCTTGAGCGTTCAAGAGACTTTCAGATCCAATTTGCTTCTTTCTCCATATTTGTGTAACTTTCTTTTCTGGCTTGGTTGTCATGGTTCTAGATTGTGTAGGGACCCAAGTCAAGTTACAATCACGTGCCATATTTTCAATGTTATGGCAATTGAAGCGCTCCATCTTGTTCATGAATGAGTAATCATTACTTCTTGCAAAATTGCTTCTAAGAGATTGACAGGGACCATTATATATGTCTTTGTGATATGCCCTACAATATTTTGCCATGTGTCCAAAGTTTGTACAAGAATAGCAATAACCAAGAAATATACTTTGGTACTTGGGAGAAGAAGGTTTCCCTGATGTACTTCTGAAGTCTTTTTGCCTTGGGATCCTTTATTTAACAACCATTGCTTCTTGCATCCTTGACACCATCTGCATTTCTTCTTGGAGTAGGATTTCTTTGAATGTCAACTTAACTCTTGCCTTTGCTGGGAGCATCAACATTTCTTACTACCTTTCTCACATCCTTCTTGTTTGAAGCATTTTCCTTCTTGCTTGAGGATTCACCTGCATAGGCAAAGGCCCGATTTATCAAGGGGAGACCTTTGATGACTTAGGATGTCATATAGGGTTTGAAAGCTTTTCAAGTTCTTATTCAACAAGTCAACTTCCTTTTTAAGAAAGACAATTTCTCCTTTTAACTTTTCACAATCTTCATCTTTTATAACTAGTTGCTTCTTCATTTCTTCCATCATCTTGGTTGCTTCACATGATTGGGCCTTAATAGAAGTGATTTCTAATTTTAACTTGGTGATGTCATCATCCTTTTCTTATAGTTGGAATACCATGGTATTTCTCTCCTTTTTTGGTTCATCAACTTGTCCTTCTATGAATGTCAAAGCTTTCATCACCTTCTCAGCTCCTTGTGCTTGTTTCCTTGCTTCTTCTAGTTGAGATGTAAGGGAGGAGACCTCTTCCTTGTATTGACCAATCTCTGCTTCAAGTTTGTTCAAATTTTTGTTAGGATATTCCGACACATAGGAATAGTTAAGTTCAACTTGGTCTAGTATAGAGTTAGGTTAGCGTTAGG
>APFE030268870.1:46096-56299 GCA_000404065.3 Pinus taeda | reverse complement strand
AAATAATATTCGAAATAGTGTCATAACATCTAGAAAAAAGATAACAATGAACCCGCCCATATTTATATTATTACTAAATTTCATCACACCTTTTTTTACTTGGTATCGAAAGCATTAATAAATTTATATTCTATTTATTTAAATTTGTATTTTTCTTTATTTATTTTTAACAAGGAATAACTAGTTGGTAGTGTCATTTGAAGCAATTTAATTTCATTTGGCCGATGAAAATATGACCATGGTGTTGTGTTATAATTTTCATGGTGCGAAGGAAAAATCAATCCTATTTCTGTATTTGGCCATCCTGGTCATGTCTCTATCAACCACGTGGACCTCCAAACATATGGTAATGGAGGGATGATATTTTGTAAACATTGTGTCAGTAGGATCAATGTTGTACACAAAGTGGGGGTTTCAATTGACATGATTCCCCTAACATTGGTTAGTGAACACTCAATTATGAAAAAGATTCCCACACCACTCACGCAAAAGTCATATTCAGTTAGCCCATTTTGTGGTTATTTTTGCTTAAAATAGATATATTCCCAAAGTTTAAAAAACTATTTACATAAAAGTTGATGGTAGGATGTATAGTAATAAGGGTTGTGTAGTAGCTAGTATCCATGGCTTATTTTAGCCCATCAAGCATTAGCGTCACAACCTGCAATGCATCCTCAGCCCCATTAGCCACCACCCCATCAGGGTCAGGCGTTTGTGCAGCAAACTGTGACCAATCCCCAAAATTCGAAGAAAAATAATAAGGGGAAGGGTAACAAGGGTAATTAGAGTAATCAAAGTAATCAACCTAGTGAACCCCAGGGGAACCATCCTAACACTAACAACCAGCAACAAGGTAAACAGCCTAAGAAGAACAAGGTTATTCATATAAGCCTTGTGCATGTTGTGGTGTACATGGCCATTATATACACATGAGTTCCCTCTCTTACCCCAGATGTGCTACATGTGGGAATCTCAAGTAGCTTCTAGAGGTCAACAATCGCCTCAGAATACTGCACCATCTTAACCGACAGTGCTCACAAATCCTTTCCCTCAGCAAGGATTAATTACTTCTCAACCTCGGCCAAGTCAAGCAACCCATCCCCCTCAACCTTCTAGTCCTGGTGACTGCCATATCCTTATGATGAACTCTGATGAAGTTAATCCCTTCGATATCAACTTGCAAACTTGGTCACGTCAATATTACAAGCCATCAACTTCGTCTGTCACTGAGTCTAAAACCAAAGCATTTGCTGAGCCTCTTACGACACCAAATGGTGTGTTACCGATCCCTCAACCTAAAGTTGAGGCCATCCTTAAGATCCCAAAAGGACCATTATGTCGTAATGCATCTTCTAACCGAGCTTCCCATACATACAGTGTAGTAGACAACTTGGCCCAATCACCTGCTGCCATGTCGACGTTGGAAGTCCTCCAATTGTTCCCATCTCAAAAGAAAGCTCTACTAACTACCATGGGTGCGATATATCCTTCAGATGATCATTTTATTGTCTTCCCAGCTGATACATCAGAACATCCCCCATTTCCTTCATCTATTGGTTTCCAGATACCAATATGTGTCTGTAATGCCATAATCTCCCAATGCATTATTGATGAAGATGCATCCACCTATGTGATGTTTGTTATTGTTTGGAAACAACTTAAGTCACCGGAGTTTTCCCCCTCCACCATCACTTTGCGTGCTTCAGATGGACACTCCTCCCAGCCCATTGGCATGTACCGCAACTATCCAGTGACCCTTGTGGGCAAGACTGTCCATGTTGACATTAAATTCATTGATGACCCTTTGGATTACAACATTATCTTAGGTTGTAGTTACACATATTCCATGTCATCCATTACATTTGTGGTGTTCCGTGCTTCCCCCATGAAGGGAATATCGTCACCATTGATCAGTTGAATTACTATGAGCCAACATCCGTGACCTCCCTCGAGTCCATTATCTCGTCAATGTCAAATAAGTAGTCTTCACCTCCCCTCACCGGTGTTTTACCCGGATTCTATAAATATTACTCATTGTTGGGTTCTTTCCATGGTCCTCCCCCTCCCATCTCAAAGCCTAACTCTATGAGTGTTTGCATGTTACAAGTGTCACGGGCTGCTCTCAAGTAGTCTGGTATATCCGATCAACAGCCAACTCCTCAGCACCCTGTTGTTGCCATCCCAGCTAAGCCCTATGTATTTACCCCTGGGACCTCCTTCGTTTTTGGGTGCCTCTCCTATGTTTCCACTAGGAATTGTTCCTCCATGTCTCAACCATGTAGGATCTATTCCACTAGGACATTACCCTATAGGCCAGATACCTTTCTTATTCCCACCTCTGGGAGTATTTTTTGTCCCTGTCATGGCTTCACTGGTCCTTCCTAACATGACTCTGGGGATCCCAGTATGGTACAATGATCCCCCTGCAAGCATTTTTCCTGGTTAGCTAAGACCTTATCATGCTTTGACCCCGATTCAACTGGTCCCTATGGCCCCTGCCACTACTTCAGTTCCATTGGAACCTAAAGATTCAAATAAGGTGTTATGTGATCTCTATGACGGACCAGTGGGGGGACACTTCGTAGGTAACACCACAACACATAAGGTCATGCCGGTCGGTTTCTATTGGCCTACATTATTCAAGGATGTGCATGCCTATTCCCACAAGTGTCTGGTCTATCAAAAGTGTGCCAACGGAAATTAGAAATCAGCAACCCCGTTGTAGCCTGTTGCAGTAGAAGAATGATTCCAACAGTGGGGCTTGGATATCATTGGGGAAATTTTCCCACATTCATCAAATAAGCATCATTATATCCTGACTGCTACATATTACTTCATGCGGTGGAAAAGAGGTAGTTTGGTTTAAACCAGTGAACGATCAGGAAATCATCAACTTCCTACAACAGAATATCATTTCTAGGTTTGTCATTTCTACGTCACTTGTATTTAACAATGCAATGTACTTTTCTTCATTAAATCTTTATGATTTTTCATTGATAAATGGTATTGTCTTGAAACCTTCTGCTAACATCCATAGGGGAATCGTCTTACCAAATCCACAAATAAGAATCTTATTCACATCATCAAAAAGACCATATTCTTTGAACGGCGAAACTGGCACTCCACTCTGGTGAATGCTTTATGGGTTGACCAATTCACACCTAATCCTTCTCTCAATAATTCCCCTTGCTTCCTGGTGTTTGGAAAGGAATCCATCCTCCCACCGAATATTTACCTACCTTCTCTCTAGTTGTCCTAAGAATCCTAGGGCAAGTTGTGTCTTCTAGTTCTGTGTAGGATGGACACTTTACACAAGTTGTAAGAAGAAAGGTTGAAAGCAAAAGAAAAAACTTCACTTCATGCTAACCATATCAAGAGATAGTTTGACATAAAGTCTACAAGGAAGACTACATTCAGTGTGGGTGACTTACTCTTAAAGTGGGATAAGGCCCACGAGGACAAAGGCAAGCACACTAGGTTTCAATCCCTATGGATTGGTCCTTACGCTATCCACGAGAATCTTGGACAATGCACATACCGTCTTCAATCACTTAATGGGAAGGTTGACTCTCTTCTTGTCAACGACCAAGACTTAAAATTTTATTTTCAATAAGATCGAGGATTGTGCCTCGCACTATGTACATAGTCTTTTGATTATTTGTTATTTTGTTTTCATTTGGTTTTCTGTTTTTTGTTATGTAAATAAGTGTTGTGCCTTAATACATTATGGCTTCCAAGTGTGTGTGTGGCTGAAGTTAAAATAGCCTTGTGATACTATAGCCCTTTCCCAGTCATGTGTTTGTCTTCTTTATATTTGTTTATAACCTTTGGCTGATGAAGCCCAGGCGGAAAATACGATACTTCTGTAAGAGGAGTTTTGATCCAACCATAGACTTGTGTCCAATATGGGAATCTCATGCCTGTACTCAGTTTTCTTCTTTGGTTCTTTTCAAGCTTATCCAACTAGAAGAAATGGAGAAGGGGGAAATCTAAATGAGAAAACCAAAATTAGAGGTATTTATATACTTCTCCGAAGGAACAACCTCTTCTGCTCTCAAGAAGTTGAGATCCCTTTTCCTCCCCAAAAATAAATGAGTGCATATGCACAATTCTCTTTAAAATAATAGAGGTGAAAGAAAAGAAAGGCTTCCTGTGCAGAGGTGAAGCAAGCAACTCCACCGAGGTACTGTCCAGGCTCGTTGGTAGTGGAGAAATGCTTGTGTTCTTGCATGACTCCATCGGGGTATTGTCCAGGCCTGCTATCCGCGGAGCAACACTATAGATGAAAAATATACTTTGAAAATCATAAGCTCACAAGCTAAACTACCCTTCCCAATTCGAAACATTGTGACCTAGATGAATATTATGTTGTGTTCAACTAAGAAGGTATCAAGGGATCCATGAATATCATGGGGTAAGTGGAGAAACCAAACTAATATGCATAGTGAATCAATACTTCCTGAAGGAAGAAGGCCCTGCACTAAAAGTGAACTAAGACAAAGAAGTTGGTATTCAACCAGTGTGTCACCAAGTGCTTTAATGGCTACAACACCCTCCAAAATTTTGGCTTGCACTCAAATTTCAGAGCATTCCTTGATCTTTCCCTTTATTGTTGCAAGCACTCGAGCTCATTTCATGAGCTCTCTTAGAGTCTTTTCACCTCTTTCGCTTATTCAACCAACTATCTTATTTTGGCATGCTTGATTGTTTTATCACGCTTGCAGTCCTTCTCTGGTGAATTTGAAGGTTTTTCTTTGTGTGTTTAAGTTTTCCTAGCTATGTAAACATCAATCGCACTCATACACAAAGTCTTAGGCACTGCCCCACAAGTGTTTTCATGGTCATCCGAGGGTCTATCTCAAGTGTTGCACTTGTTGTTGTTTTTTCTAGACCGTCTCACAAAGGGAAATTCTTTGTCTTGTTGTTCCAGTGGTCTATGTCGTTTTGTCATCAAATATTCTAAGTGTGTGATCACAAATTCAGGTTTCTCACAAGTTCACCTTCCTCCCACACTTAGCCATTTTTCTAAAAATCCTCTGAATGAACAACTCTCATTCACTGGACCCCGACTGAAATGTGCACTGCACAGTCTTAACCCTTTTTTATGCAACCCTACTATCTAAAACTATGCAGTGTGCAGTCACAGTCCTCTAGGGAAATTGTACTGCGCAATTCCAAACCTGAGCAGACTGCCTTCCTCCCCATAATTACGTAGTATCTTCTTCAAGATTGGCCTTAACTATGCATTTCGTAAGATCATTCATCAAGCTTCCTCCCTGCCTGTTTGAACCCAGCAATGCGCAGAGACCCAAGCCTTCCTTGCCTCCTAGAACTGCGCAGAATTGTTTCTGATTGTCCTCCCTCAATCAGGACTCACTAATCCCAAAACCTGCACAGATCTATCCTCCCATGTCCCTATGCTACCTAGTCTTGCCTTGTCTCTAAACACTACACAAACCTGTCTCTCAGTGTCCCACCTTGCAGTAGCCACTGATGATTTCAACTACGTAATAATGCCTCCCAATGGCCTCTACGCAATTTTTCCCGACAATGAAGACTGTGCTCAGTAATTCCTCGTCCATACTTGAGTTACGTTCTGCGAAGTATCAATAACCAGTCTCCCTCCCTGTCACCTGGAATTGCGCAATGCGTAGTTACTAGGCCCTTTTTCCCAGGTTGTCACCTATCCTAGGGCCACTCCATGGATAATAATGCATCATCTTAGACTAGGAGGTTTTTGGATTTGATGTCATCCCGTCATGAGTGAATTACAGGAATAGGTACATGGTTGGATCATGGCGAGATGATGAAGAATATGAAGAAGGATAAAACATGCTATAAGACTCACTTACAGTTGGATGGACAAAGGAGCTTATCAAGAATAAGTAAGGAGAGCACATGCATGGAACCACCTCATGAGACCAAAGATAATTGAAGGTCCCGCATCATCAAGCTATGCATGCGAGAAGAGGGAGAACATCCAAGAACACATCTATCACTCAGTAGCAATGGCTTGACATTGCCACCTCAGCAAGAAACCCCGTGTCAACAGTGTCATGTCAAGTTGTGTCATGAGTTTTCAAAGGCCACATCACTATTACGATCCATATCTGTTTTAAATCGAATGTAATGTAAAGTGGAAGTCCAATGGACACACATGAATATGAAGAGTCATGTCAGTTAAAAGTCATAGGAAGTTGAATAATCATGCAGGAAGTACAAGAATCATAAGGGTTAAGCATCACCCTTGGTTATATATACACCCTCATTGTATGAGCAAGGACTTTTCACCTTGGCTCCTCCCACGAATAATAGAGAGTTTCAATTAGTTCTTTGAGGAGAAAGGAGTGGATCCAATGTCCCACTACTGGGGCTAGTTGTGTATGATGTAGATATGTGTCTTGGAAATTTTTTCTTAATATAGAAACATGTTCAGGCCAGCGTGTTTCCATGCATGACTTGTAGATGTTTGTAAGACTATTCCTTGAGGATTTGTAATTCATGTTTCATTCACATATACTAATATAGTTGAACTATTTTGGTTGTTTTAATGCTTATCTTATTGGGAATGTGTTGTATTGGTTATCATTGTTGTCTCATCCTTGTCGACTACTCCACAAAATACTAGATAGACCATCCTTGCTTATTGGTTATAACGATTGCCACATCCTAGTGGACTACTCTGTTGGATGGTGGATGGGTCATCCACTTCACTTTGGTTTTAACGACTACTGCATCCACTATGGACTATTCCATGGATGCTGGGCAAACCTTTCTTGGTTCATGTGTGTCTCTTCCTAGGTGGTACTATTACACCGCACTTAGAGTCTTACTTTTTCACCCTTTTGTAGTAAGATAACCTAGACACAGTTACATTACACACTCACCTTGCTTTTCGAAGATACCAACATAACACTCTCATGTGCTGAACAACAAGAGCTGAGGAAAATATCTATGTAAATAGCAACCGGCCCATCATACTAGATGGAACTGCTATAGCAAATGGTGTGAAGTCTTATTGGAACCTTATACCTGGGAGATCCCCTGATGTTGGCGGATCCAACATCGTGAACATGAGTCCTATTATTATCTTAACTATTAACAAGTGTTTGATGTGTTTCCTTGGTTTTAGAGGTTTGTAGGACCTTTTATTACCATTTTGTTTCCACATTTTGATACTAACACTATGTCTTTTCCTAAATTCTAGTTTGGGATTGTCTTTACAATTTGCAATTACATTTTGGTATTTCTCAGTTTTGGAGCATGTTGAGAGTAATTTGGTACTTACATAAATTCTAATATTCAAAAGTTGGTAGTGGGTTTATGTACATATGCATGTAGTTATGTTGAGATAGATATTAGTCAAAATGTTTTTGGATAAAATTATTCTTAGGAGAAATTTTAAACACACTCAAATCTTGGATTACAACAATATAACATTTAGGTGCAAGATTTATCATCTTCCAAGTCATTTACAAATTGTATGTTCACATTTTTTTTAATGAACTGAGGCTTTTATATTAATAAAAAATCATGTCTCAGATAGGCCATTCAGAATGTTCCCTTAGGAATATGTTTATCAGTCCCCATTTACAATCCCACAAAACCACAAAGAAACTAAGAGCCCAGTTTACATGACCTTGAACCCAAGCCATCACAAGATACAATCCCAACACTTTTTCGTGAAGGGGTAAGATTCTGGGGGGGGGTGAGACCGTGATAACAGACCCTCCCTCTTTGTATGCAAATTGAGGTACACCCCCTCACTTTTCGTAGATTTCACTGGATTAACATGGGCCGTCGGATGGAGGAGCTAGAACTAAGAGGTGGAATCGCAATAATGGATCCCCCTCCACTCTGTTGATGTCATAAGGACCCTCCTCCCCCACTATTCAACCTTTTCCATTGAATTATGGGCCATATTTTTTACCATTGATTAGTCGGACATATGATTTAGTGGGGCCTAATCCAACACTTTTTCATCCAACACATACAAAATTAGAAACAACAACAAAACCATTATCAAAGCTAAGAGATTCAAAGCTCAAAAAAGCTACATACAAACCCAAACAAACCATAAAATCCTCATGGATATGTGTCATTGACAACAAAATTCACAAAAATATCACACCAAACATTTACAAAAGGTTGCACAAAGAACTGAAGAAGGAAATCCCACCATAATCACTATAAAGCATTAGTA
The DNA here is from genome assembly GCA_000404065.3 of Pinus taeda. Taxonomy (NCBI): domain Eukaryota; kingdom Viridiplantae; phylum Streptophyta; class Pinopsida; order Pinales; family Pinaceae; genus Pinus; species Pinus taeda. The sequence goes on along the minus strand of APFE030268870.1, from coordinate 48,096 downwards.
ACCATGACATCATACTTGTAAGTTAGACCAAATTTTCAACAACAACATGATTGAGGACAGGAACAAAAATGCCCACCATCACTGCCAAATCTCAGCAACACTAATCATTCTCATAAAAAGAAATTTTTCCTAACACTTGAGCACTTACACCTGGGGGATCTAAAAGGTCTCCTTTCTCATAATCACTTTCACAATGTAACCCTCAACCTGTGAAAAAATAGAATCCAAGTTGTCCAAGAGAAATCGATGATTGTGATGCATTATTTCAACATCCATCGAGGAGGATAAAACATTATAGTTGTCTTCCTTCTTTTCTTTAAGGGCTAATCTCAGTAAGGTGAGCATTTGTTGATGCAAAGCTAATGAGTTCAAAATTTGTTTATTCTTGTACCTGCAACAACCAGAGCCAAGAATCTTTTTCCAAGCATCGTCAAGTAGTGCAAATTGATAATGAACTTCTCGTTCCATTCCGTCTTAAGATTCCAACCCACTAATTTCATTTCTCAAATCTGGAGGAATAACATTAAAATATGTAGCTACCGAATCATAATTGAAGGGCCTAACCCTTCTCTGTCTCGAAGAAACATGACTACCACCTCCCCTTATACAATGTATGCATTGTCTAGGAGGCATCAATGTTGTATATAGGGGGCAAGTTGGGCAACCACAACCTACAAAAGAACAATAGGCAAGACAAGACACACCACATACACTCTAGGTTGACTCACTAAACCTAAAACCACTGAATCATCCCCAAATCTCATGATAATTAATTCAAATCCTACCATATTTACAAAAGGGGTAGATGGAGACTCACCACCTTCAACAAACCCCTCACAGGCCAACACTGTTAAATGAGTAATTCTAATTACACGTGGTTTAGAAAAAAAACTAAACAACTAATTAACAAGCGACCCAAAACATTTATAGATGATTTGACGTCCGACTTTCCAAATTTCCCAATACAATTTTCAAGTCTCAAAATAAATGATATTTCCTGACTCAAGACATTCCACGAGTATAAATTTGGAAAATGGAGACCCCTAAGAACCAGAATGACCCATCAACTTCTAAAAACTACTAATAAAACCACAATAATTGATAGAAGGAATAGCCCCAACAGCATAAAATACCTCTAGAATTGGAAATCAACATGTAAACAACTCAAGAAAAAATATTGAGAAGGAGCCCAAGTGAAAATAAATAGAACCCTCACCGGCACATTATAGATCCTGAAGCAAGAACCAATTCCAATGCAAGTAATTCTCTAGAAAGCCAAAGTCACTCTTCCCACTAAACGAACTAAATTCCAGAATAGGGAGGGAAAGGTTTTACCCTCACCTCCTCTACAGTATTCATATTCAGGAAACAAAACCCCAAAAAAACCTTGCATATAAAGAATCTAGCTCTCCATGCCAATTTTATGTCTACATACAATAATGAAACTACTAATGGCATGCTCCTCTAAATGTTGAATGCAACCAGGAGGTGGCAGGAACATACCCCAACTTCCCATATCATAAACATTTACATTATTTACACCCCTATCAGGGGAAGCTACATGTTCACATGCACAATCTCATCCTTCCAAGAAAATATGGACCAAATAAAATTCAAACAAATATAATTTTCAAGAGGAAATCAATTCAAAGATGGCTATTAATCAGAATGAGCTAAATTAACAAATACATGTAGAGTAAATAGATACATGGATTTTCTCAGGGAGGGAGGTTCTCTTAGTTGAAGTCGCCCTCGGTGGAACAAAAATACAACATGAATTTGATACCTCTAGTTTGAATAATTTGTTCATTCCTTTTAAGACTCATGATCTATAAACTTCTAACTCATTATTAGTTATTATGACTATTACTACTTAGGGACAAAAAGTTTAAAATAGAAGAAGAAAAAAAAGGAAAATATAGGTAATCATTGTGCCAAGAGGCACTCTACCGCCTAGTATGGGGGAGATGTTCACATCATATCGTTATATTCAAAATTAA
>APFE030268870.1:0-36051 GCA_000404065.3 Pinus taeda | reverse complement strand
TTATCTTTACCCTCTAGATTTACTATAGTAACTTATAGTAAATCTGTCAAACTGGTCCACCATTCACTGGTAATTTTATTCTGATCATTTTCCTATAGACTTCATCAGCTTCTGTATATTAGGCAAAATTGGGGTTGTTGGTGAACAAATGCTTGACTTCATTTTCTATATAGAACAGATTCTCCAGGCCATCATAAAGTACCTTTCCTGTAGGCAATGCTTTTACTCCTAAAAAATTGGCTTGGATCTTGGCCTGTTTATTCAATCTCTCAATGTAATCTTCCTATGTCATTAACTTGTCATGTATAACCAGTGGACTAGGAAGTCCCTTTTCTCTCACATTGCCATATTTTAACATAAAGCTATCAATGTATGCTTGAATGCTTTGACATATTTTCTCCAAATTAAGCATCAGGTTCCTTTTAGTAAGAACCTTCTTTATCTCAATAATAGTTTTTGTTCTGTCCTGAATCTCTAATTCATCCAACTAGTACCTATTTCTACTGTTCAAAAAATCTATCAACTGATTTGCTTCCTTAGGCTTGTCTCCCAGTTCTTCCTTTGTCTTTTCTATGGCTTCCATGGCTATTTTGACTAATTCAGTTTGCTCAAAAGTAACTTGAATGGAGGACCAAATATCATTGATGGAATCAATGATATTGGTCCACAGTATATCCTTGATGTCTCCCGATGGCTTTTCTGGTGTCAAATCATTTTCAAGGATTCTTATTCTTTCTACCATCCTTTGGTTTTTCTGAGTCTCTTCTTTGTGTCATATAAGTGCAAGTGAACAACTAGTTTCTAAGCTTATCACATTCTCTTTGAGTTTCTTGAGTTCTGTGGCCTGGATGCTCATTTGTTCCATAGCCTTAACCAATTCATCTATCTTTTCTGTTTTTATCCCTATACTGGTTAATGTACCTATGGCTGAAATAGTACCTGCTACAGGCAATGTTGTTACTGTTGGAATCATTGGTGCCAAGTAAGCTGCCAGGTTGGAGGGTACTGTTGTGAAAACTGTAGCTATTACAGTCTGAGAAGTGGTGGCCAGCTCACTCTATTTGGATTGTATCAAATTCTCAAATTATTTCTCAATTTCCTTCAATTGATCATTCAACTTAAGGACTAGGTCCATAAGTTCTTCCTCCTTCTGTTTTTCTAAAACTTTAGCAGTTTGAGGATGATGAAGAGGAGGAATCTTGAGCTTCTTCTTTAGTGCAGCTATGTCATCATTTTTCTTCTTTATTAATTTCTCTGCTGCTTTGACGTCCTTGGGATCATGTCCGAGCTCTATGACCAAGTCTTCCAAAGTCTTTATTCTGGTGTCTTTGGCCTAAGAAGAGACCTTTTCCAATTGAATCTATGTAGATGTGCTATTCAGTGAGTTTTGTAGTTGATAAGTTGTGATTTCTTTGTTGGTCAACGTAGAGTAGACCATTTCACCTGTTTGCTTATGCAGCTCTATTTGATCAATTAGGTGAATATCCTTTGCCAAAACTTCAAAATCAGTTTTCAAATAGTCAGCCATTGATCTTGGTTATTGCATAGTTGGCTTAAGAAAGCTAATCTGCATCTTTCCTTCCTTATGTCAAAGGCTGACATCAGCTTTGTTTGGTTCATTGGAGCCAATCTAATATAATGGCATAGGTTTGAGCCTTTATTTTTTTGTTCCTTGCCTTGATTTCTTTGTACTTTTCTTTGATATCCTGGCTCTGACCAGAAGGAGCCCTGAAGGAAGATACCTCTGTGCTTTGTCGCCTTTCTAATACCTGGAACTATGAGGTAGATGGTGTACCTCCTGAAGGGGTAGTATGCACACTATCAGTTCTTTCTACCATTGTGTTGCCTGTTGTTTCCTTGGTGTATTCCTGTTCAGAAAATGGGTTTAACCTTTGCCTCTTAGCATAGGTTTGATTAACAGGTATGGTGGAAGGAGTGGCCTCCTCTTTATCTCTTTTTGGATTTTTCTCCTCATTTAGAGGAGTCTGCAAAATGGGGGGATTCCTTAGATTTTGTTCTATTTGATTGAGCTCCTCTGAAATCTTAGGTAGCTCTGAATCTTCTACCTGCTCCGATGATCCTGGTTGGCCTAATGGCCCTACTTGCTCCGAAGTCTGTCCACTATGTTTCAGTGACTGCCTTTGAGATTGAGTTTCTCCAGACACTTGTACAAATAAATCTTTATCAAGCCTCCTATCGAAATCCATCAATACATTGTCAACGACAACCTCTGTACTATCTTTATCTACTAATGTGTTTTCCACCCATTCAGATTGATTGGCATATTGTTCAATTTCTGGGACCCTATGGTGGATGTAAGGATATAGATTATTTTTCTGTCTCCTATTACAAATAAAGTTATGGGGATCATAGGTCCACATGAAACTCTGTTTTAATTTCAACCTTTGGAGAATTTCATTTGCCTCCTTTCCTGCTTCTCTACTGTTACAAATGAAAGGGCCAAGATGATCTTTTTTCTTAGTTGGGCCTTTTTCTTGGTTCTAACAAAATGCACCTCATCTGAATTGATTATTTGTTTGTAGTACTCCAGAGCAAATAATCTCATGGGGAGGTAATTTGGCATTTTGTAAGGTGGTAACTCACATCCATAGATTCTAATTTCTATATGGTTTTTGTACAAGTACCAATCTCCTACTTTGTATTGCTTTGACAATTTTAGGACCCCTCTAATGTCTGCATTGATTCTAGGTGGAGGGCCTCCTAGCAGCATGGTTGTCATAGGATAAATAAAGAGGTATATGAAGTCTGTATAGGAGTATTGAGAATCAAACTGATGAATTAGAGAAGTCCAAAAGATCATTGACCTGGGGTTTCCTTTAGTATCCAGTTTTTGTAGGGAAATTGGAAACCTATTAGCTTGATAGTACAAGAATAAATTATACGAAACTGAGGAATATTTGAACACCCTTTCATTTCCCAACCTCATAAATTGATCATGCATTTTGTCAGTAATAAACTTTGCATATTTGAATATGATGGCTGGTGGTTGGCCAAGAGAATAGATTGACATGATGGATAATATGATATCATCGACGAATTCACTAGTGGTGCAGCCTAGTGTACTAGATATCATATCTATAATATCTCAACCAAGGTTGGATAATATAGTCCATATATAAGGAGGAGGGTCCTTTGGGATATACTGTTCTTCTCTGATAAAAATCTGGAACAACTAGGCTAGTCTGACTGAAGTGAGTGTAGGGTATCTGTTCAGTAGGTCCCCAATGGAAAGAGGGGTTAGGTTTGGCTTGGCTGCAATTGAAGCATCTGGTTGATGGATTCAGCAATGACAGTAAACAGAACAGACTAGTCAGGAGTTCTTACTGCCCTTTGGATAGGATCATAGTTCATGTGGCAGTAATGTACAATTTCTAGGAATACATGCACTCTGGGGAACTGGTACTTAGGCAAACCTAATTCCCAAAGTCCAATGGAGTTGGTTTGGTTCAGGTACTGGTCTCTATACTTGTAGAAGAGTTTCAGGGGGGATTTTGAGACTGAGGTGTCCTTTATTTGGAAATCTTTGTCTGCAAGGGGAAAGTGGTCTAAATCCCGGTGAGGAGTAGTAATGGGCATAACATTTAGTGCAATTGGGGCTTCCATCCTTGGTTCTTGTGGATTCAAGGACGGGGCAAAGGGTTTTAGAAGAATTGGAAATAATTAGTCTGTTTCAGAGTGTTTCAAGACTACCAGGTGGCTTAATTAACTAAATTACTTAGTATTTGAAGAACTTTAGCTCAAGTTTGGCATGAAAACAGGGTTTCTCAGTCGAAAATATGGTAAATACCTAGTTTTGGTTATCTGAATGGATTAATGGTACTAGAGCAATGTTCGCAGGGAGCACATGGGTTTGCAATGTTAATCTAGAGTTCAGCGGCTTCGGGAGGTTGACGGTTGGTAGTGGGTTGACAGTTCAAACGTACTTTGCGTTTGCATGGAAAACAGAAGGTTTTTTTCTTTCTTTTTTTTGCTAAAATGCAAAAATAATGAGTACTTTTGGTTTATCTGCAAAGTCAATGATTTTTGTGGGTATAATGGAAAAGCGACTTTTGGCGCCAACTGACAGAGGTGATGCTTTTTCGTGTAGTGAAGGTGGTAAGCAGAATCTATCACACCGCTTTTGTGGACTTGGTGGTATTAGGAGAGGTCTGCCCGATGCCATGCATCAGGTGACACATAGCCGAGGGGTGAATAGTAAAATTGCTCACATCAGACGGGTAAAGGTCAGCATCAGAGGCTGCCCAATATGAGCAACAACCTTTAGATCTGAAGGGGTCAGATCATATGGTAATCGAGAATTTGATTTGATCAAGGAGCTAATGGAGGGGCCCAACAGGCTTTTAATTGCAGGTTAGGGCGGCTTAATGACGTCGGGAGTGATATGACTGGAGGAAGGTTATTAATTTAATCATTGTTTGATTAATTAATCCTTTTGGTTTGGCGGGGGTTTATGGCTCTTAATTAGTCGTGGATCGACTAATTAATCCTTTTAATTATTTACTATTATAGTTTATATCTCAAACCATGGGGCGAGATATTTAACATTTGGGATTTTAATTAAATATATGGGAAAGGGGTTTATTTTTCGAGAGTTAAATATAATAAAAGTTAAAGCTAATATGAAACAGAAGCGGAAAAACAAATTGCACTAAGTATAATGTGTGTTGAATTTTATTTACTTTTCACATAAAACATTATGACTTAGGTTAAATGCACATTTGTGGGTTTTTTGTGGAAAAGGGGTTTGCTCGAGGATGATTACTTTCCGTAGGTAAACGGTGCTTTTACCTTAAGAAAAGGGATTTTTTAGGGGAAATGAGTGAAGTATGGAGGGGGTGAATGTTTATGAGGAAACTTTAGTACTTAGAACCTATCAGTTATTGGGCCAAGGGTCCGATCCCTCCAGAAGTCAGAGAAATGCTCTGAGCCCCTTTAACTTAGGGTTTTAGGTACTTTTGACTTTGCTTATGGTAAATTAGTAAACTTAAGGGTAAAATGAATGGGGAAATTAATCATTTGACTTTTGTGTAAATGCTCAATTGTCATCCATACTTTAGCAACTTGATGATGAAAGTAAATGATATGATTTTAACTCATCAATCATCACAATTCTACAACCATGCAACTACTTACCCATCTACTCATCCTAACATTTTTTCTACTCTTTATTAGGGTGCACTTAAGCTGTGAAACCCTTATCAAAACTTTTTCTTCTTTTATTTTACAATAGAAATCTATCTAAGTCTATCCTTATTACATCCAAGGGCTCACATTAAACAGTTGAGCTCCTTTTATTTACTCTACCTATCTTCTTATCTGCCAAGATTAAACAGTTTGGTCAGATTTTATTCTCTATCTACAAACATGAAATAGCCAAGTTTAAACTATTTGACCATCCATGGATTATGGCAAAGGTAACAAGTTGCACAAAATCTTTTTATTTTGCATCAAAGTAAATAGTAATGGCATTTGGACTTGCACACTTTCATGGACTTTTTCTTTTTCCTTGGGGTTCATTTTTCATATTTTTTGGCCTTTTTCATTCTTTTTGACCTTTGATTTTTCTTTTAAGACATACCCTCTTTACATTTTTTAATTTTTTGATTTTTTACAAATATGGAAAACATTTGCAGAAAGAAAAGGTATGTACATATTACAGTTTTGACCTCATCGATTTAAAAATTATGACACCTATTGGTATAGGAACATAACAGTGGCTCCACTTGGGGATGGCATTTCCTAGTGAAATTTCAAGAACTAGTAGCTCAATGTCCTTTTAAATTTATGTGATTTTATTCTATAACTTTCCTTTTTACTTTGCTGCTTTATTGATATTTATTGACAGTAAAACTTTAAAGCTTAGGGCCTTCTCTTCGGGCTTCAACTCCAAAGTTCACTACCCAATCAACACTGAACTTTATGAAGGCTATAGTATGTACAAGTAATTAGTGGAACCAGTAACTGGGATCCATATAGTGTTTAAGCATCCGCCCATTTATTGGTCCTCCTTCTACTTCTGCACCATCCAGTTCTTTAAGAAAAGAGGCATTATTAGCTCTGAAAGCATAAATAATATAAGGACCTTTCCACGGGAGGTTAAATTTCCCATGTTTCCCTTTATCTTCTCTTCTTGAGTCCCATTTGAGTACTTTGTCTCCAAGATAGAAATCTTCTGCCTTGGTTCTTTTGTCAAATGCTTTCTTAATTTTCTCCTGCACCACTTGGGATTTGATGTAGACTTGTTCTCTGGTTTGTCGCAAATGAATAGTCTGGTTGATCCTTCTTTGAATGTCATTGGGCTTGACCTGTGCTTCTTGGATTAATTTCATCATTGGAGTTCCCAAAGAAGATGGGAAGACAACCTCCATTCCATAGACTAGCTGATAGGGACTAATGCCAATAGATTTATTTATGGTCAGTCTATCCACCCATAAAGCATTCACTAGTTTCTTATTCCAGGTCTTCTTATTGTCTTCCAATAATTTTTTGATAATATTCATTAGGATTTTATTGGATGATTCTGCAAGTCCATTTCCCTGGGGATAGTAGCTTGTGGAATGGCCAAGGGTTATGTGATACTTGTTGCAAAAATCAATAATCCTTTTTTATTTGAGGTCTGCAGCATTGTCTGTGATGATTTTGGTGGGACAACTGAATCTGGATAGAATGTTGGCCTCAAGAAAATCTATTATGACAGTATTGGTGGCTTGCCTTGAGGGTATGGCTTTTATCCACTTTGTGAAATAACCTGTGGCAGTTAAGATCCATCTATGTTGGGCAGAGGAAGGGGGATGAATTTTACCAATGAAGTCAAGACCCCACTTCTGAAATGGTGTTTCAGTTGTATAGGTTTCAAAGGTAATGGCAGTAATTCTCTTTTTCCTTCAAAAATTTGACATTTGTGGCATGAGGTTACAAATTTTTTCACATCAGCAAATAGAGTGGGCCAGTAAAAACCAACCCTCAAGATCTTATCAGTTGTTGTCTTCCAATAGAGATGCCCCCCATAGTCACCTGCATGAAATTCTTGCAAAATTTAATCAGATTCCTCCTTTAATAAACAATTCAACAATATGCCTTCAAGATTTTTCCAAAATAAGGAATTATCAATTATGCAAAACTTTAAAGATTTCATCTTTAAAAACCTACTTTTAGTTCTGGATAGTTCTGGAGGCGCTTGAAGGTTTTGTAGAACATATATTATATCAACAGACCATGGTGAATCTGTAAAGGCTTGGCTAATTTGTGGAGTCGCCATCTCCTCCTCATTATCTAGTTCTGCAATGAAGTTTATATCTAGGGCCTAGTAATTTGATTCAACCTTTAGCTTAGCCAAACCTTAGCCTTTGAACAATTTTGTAGGTTTAATTTCTAAATTATACTCTAATATTGTAGCTATCCACTTTCCCATTTTTCCATCAGGCCCATCCTGTGTTAAAATGTCTTTAACTACAGCATTGGGAACATAAGCTACTATATGGGAGTACAAAATATAAACTCTGAAATCTTTAATAGCTTTAACCAGAGAAAAAGCCTGTTTTTCCATTATATTGTACTTCAGAAGTGCATCTATCAAGACATTACTAAAGAAGGGTTATTGCCTGTTCAAAACCCTAATCATTTTTTTGCAAGAGTACTGCAGCAATTGTCTGTTCTGAAGCAAAAGAAAATATGAGAAATTCCCCATCAAACTTTGGACTGATGAGGACTGGTGTTTGTGTTAAGGCTAACTTTATATCTTCAAATGAATTTTTAGCCTCTAGAGTCCATTTAATAGTCGAATCTTTCTTTAACATGTTGTTTAGTAATCTAATTAACTTAGCTAAATTAGAGATAAATCTCCTTTAAAAGTTTATCTTCCCTAGAAATGCTTGAATTTCTTTGATATTCCCAGGATGTGGTATCTGCAAAATAGCTTCAATTCTTGTTGGGTCAATCCTAATACCATATTTGAAGATAATGTGGCCTACAATTTCCCTTCTTCCAACCCAAATAAATTTTTTAGGATTGAGAGAAATTCCATATTTCCTGCATTTAATAAAGACCTGCCTAAGATGATCCGGGTGTTGTTGATCTAATTTAGAGAATACTGTGAGGTCATCAAGGTAGATTACTAGGAAGTCATGGATTTCTTTGGCAAAGGCTATGTCCATTTCTCTTTGAAAGGTGGCCCCTACATTTCTTAACCCAAATGGCATTTTCACATACATGAAAGTGCCCCATGGAGTTGAGAATGCAGTCTTTGCCTAATCATCTGGGTGGACTAGGATTTGGTTATAACTAGAGAACCCATCTAGCAGTGAGATTTTGGAGGAACCCACTACCCTCTGTAATATGTGATCCATTTTTGGAAGAGGATAGTTATCCTTAAGTGAAACTTTATTCAGATTTCTAAGATCAACACACAACCTAATTTCACCCGTTTTCTTTCTAGTGGGTACCAGATTGGAAACCCAGTCAGCGAACCTAATAGGTGCTAGATTCTTGCTTCATACATTCTCTTAATCTCCTTTTCAGTAGAGGGTAGTAGAACAGGGTTGATTCTTCTAACCTTTTGTCTAAAAGGCCTTTGATCTTCTTTTAATGGAACAGTGTGTTGTATTATGCTAGTATCATAAGATTTCAGATCCTCATAACTCCAGGCAAAAACATCTTGAAATTCTTTCAATAGTTCCATATATTTTAGTTTTTCACTGGGAGGTAATGATTTTGACAGTTTTATTAGTTTGGGATTCTCTTCAGATCCTATGTTACATTCCTCAATGTATGATTTCAAAGGCTCCATTTTAGGCTTTTTGGGAATATCGTTTGAATCGAATAAGTCCTCCAAAGGAGTTAATCCTTTGGGTATAAAATTATCTTTAAGGTTTATGACTTCAGTTTCTTCATCAATGACTTCATCAATTTCCATTTGTTTTAGGTTTCGAATATCTTCTTTAGTAAACTTTGTAGGGTGAAATCTATCTATCTGATCATCTTCTAGTTTGTTAATTTCTACTTCATCAGAGTAATGAAAATCTACTTCTATGTCTGTGCCTATGTTTGTATTTACAAATTCATTATCTAAAGTTAAAAAAAAAAAAAATAATAATAATAATAATAATTGTTGATCATTCTCAAATAATTGCCAGTTCTTTAAATTGTTAGGAATGGAAGGTCTATGCTTAACCTCAACAGTGTACTGATGGTTGGGCTGGAAAGGCAACTTACAAGTACTAGAAAATATGGCTAAGTTGTGAGTCTACATGTTGTGTTTTCTGGGGATAACAACAAGTTTGGTTTCTAAGAAGGTACTTAGTATCTCTATGACTGTTCCTCTATAAAACCCTAGTCTAGGATCTCTAGTCATATAAACAGCATTAATTTGTTTAATCACTAACTCAGAATCTCCCATGATAGAGACTCTGATGGCTCCTAACCTTTTAACAAGTTTCACACCTAACAGAAATGCTTCATATTCGGCCATATTGTTTGTACATTTAAAGTTCAACCTATAGGCATGACCTTCTGAATAATCATTTTCTAAGTTGTAAATCCATACACCTACTCCTACACCTAATTTGTTGACTGACCCATCAAATTCAAGATGCCACAGGATTTCATGCTCATAATTTTCATCTGGGGTAGTGGAATCCTTCTTCATTGAGGTATCTAGATCATCTTTTTTATCTAATGTTTCATGAATTTGGACATTTTGATTTTCCTTTAATACTGCAATTTCTTTTGGTTCTGCTGTTATACTACTTGAAGTGTCTTCTTGATTATTTTCATCATTGTTAAGTATGAAGGAATCAATATCAAAATGTACTGAATATATGGGAAAATTCTGAGGTCTCTCCTAGGAACTCACTACATACTTCATCATAGTCCCTCTATACAGCTTCTTGGGGTGTCCAAAGACTGATATGGTAGCATAGGACATGTCCAGTTGAAGAGATCCCTCGATTTTAGCGCCACAAGATCTAGACAACAACATACCATACTTGGGTGGTATGTTAGCAACAACTATGTCCATAAGTATGGTCTCGGCAGGGTATTGAACTAGGGAGACACACAAATATTTTATGAGACCTAAGCATTTAACTTGGCTTGAATCAAACGAAAAGAGATTCTTATAAGGCCTGGTGATATCCAAGTTAATATTTTCCATTACAGACTTAGGCATAAGATTATGTGAGGCCCCAGAGTCAAGCATGGCATTATGTAGGATATTATTGTGGATGTTAAGGTTGATGTAGAAGGGTGGTATCCCTCCTTCAACTGGCTTTCCATTAACATCTGGTCCAAAAATTAACTCAGGCTGGTCATCAAATAGATTCACAGAGTCTTCATTTTCAATGAAGTTCAGAGATATACTAATTTGAGATTTGTAAGTTTCATGTTTAGCCAATTCTATCAAAGGCACTGAAATTTTGAGTTTGGCCACCTCTGCGCTCAAATTGAAAGGCAGAGGGGATTTATTTGTTTGAATATTTGGAATTTTAGAGCCAAAGTTCTGAGTAGTATGTTTTTCTTTTTCATTATCAGGGGTGGTTTTATCAGGATTTTCTAATATGATTTCTGGAGGCTATTCCATTATTCCTTTGAGGGGGACTGAAGTGGAAGGCTGCTCATTAGAAGGCTGGTTATCTGTTACATCTTCAATGGTGGGACTAGGAGGATTTTGATGTGGTCTACAAAGGATTTGTAAGGTTTTTGTAACTTGAGGATTCTGATTTGTAGCTTTTACTTTCTTAGGCTGGTTAGGTATTGCTTTTTTTTTCTTTTCTTCTTTCTTTTTTTTTTTGATCATGAACATCGATGTTCTTCTTCCTTCTTAAGTTGTATTGTTTATGAACTTCGAAAATAGCAGTCATACCCTTGCTTATAGTTGAAATATTCTCTTGTTTGAGTTTCTAACTATTGAAGCATGTATAATTCTTGATCATCCTGAGTTCGAAAAACAATTTCTTCATTATCTAAACCCATAAGGTCGATCTGAGTGTCTATCTCAGGGTCTTCTTGGTGGGAAGTCTCAGCATAATTTTCTTGGAAAGGTGGCCTAATGTTTTGATCAGGTCCATTTTTACCAGTGTTTTGGTTCTGGTTTTTCCTAAAGTTTGGATTCCTTACTGAATTAGCCTGTTGGTTATCCCAGTGAGGTTTGCTTTCAATGACTTCTATTCTATCCATATCTTTCCATTCCTTTAGCTAAAGCATCCATTTTCTGATCAAAGGGTGAAGATTCATCTTTCAAAGGTTTTCTTCTCGCATTTCTAACTCTAGCCCTTTTGGATAGCGGATTAGCTTCTATGCTAACAACTACACTTTGCATATCTTCAAGTGTAAGGGGATTTCTTTCTGTAAGTTGAAAATCCATATCTATGTCAAATCCATCTGGAAACTTAATCAGGGCTAAACCAGGTGGAGGCCTAAGGTCATGAGGAATTGCATTGCACACGTTTTTAAACCTGGTACAATAGTCTTGAACAGTTTCTTTTAGTCCCCTTTTAAGGTTTTCATATTCAGATAGAATTTGAAGGGGGTTTTTCTTCTTCTCCCACCTATTAAGTAATCGCCAGTAAAGTACTTCTAAACTATCTATGCTTTGATAGGGAAAGATCTAAACCATGTTCTCACTTCTCTAGCTAGACTTTGGACAAAGATTCTCATTTGGACATCTCCTATGTCAATCTCATGCAGTTCAAAATAATCTGTCATTTTCTTAGTGTGCTACTATGCTGTGTAAGTTCCAGTGCCATCGAATGACGTGATTTTACTTTGATAATCTGCTGGTAAGGCAACTTGAGGAGCAGGCATTACAAGGGGAGCATATCTAAGGGCCATGGGTCTGAGCTGCATAGTGTTGAGAATAAGAGTTGGGGTAACTGAAGGATTTGGGACAATAAGGGGAGTTGGTGTAACAGGGGTAATAGGTGTTTGAGGGACAGTGATGGGTTGGTGAGGGATTGAAGGTATGAATGGAGACGAGGTTGAGGGATGATCTTTAGAGGTATGGGGAAATGATGGTGAGCTAAAAGATGTTGAGGCTGTTTCAAAAAGTTCAGGGTGCCTATCAGTGGTAAGGGATGACTAAGGGGAGTTCAGTAGGTTTTGATTAATTGAAAAGTTGGCTCGTTGGATTTCAAGTTCTCTAATGAATTTTGGATCTGGGACTAGGTCCAACAGTTCACTATCAGACATGGTTCTGAATAGAGAGAGACCAAAATACTCATCAAAGGGGATGTATTCAATGAATAACCACTTAGCAGGGCATGAATTGGATCTAAAAACAGGTCTTGGGCTTACCGAACTTTCTTGTCTTCTGATTATTCTCGGAATAAGGTTGGGATTTTCAAATACAAGGGGAGGATTTGGATTAGGGATGGCCCTAGTATAGTGAGTTCTCCTCGGAGCCAGATTTCAATATTTTTATGATTATATTTCACTTTTTATGAACTTTTTGAAGAAAAAACTTCTAATAACCCTTAAGATGCTTAAAAATAAAAATTTGAATTCCTCAAAGGTTTATTAAAACTGAGGGTTTTGAATCCCTAGTATGGTCACCACTATGTTATCACTCAAGTTTTTTCCTTAGAAGTTATTAAAGAAGGAATGAGCCGAGGTAACCACAAACCAATCTTTTAGACTCAGGTTCTAGCCAACCTAAGTCCAGAGAGGGCTCTCTCTTTAAGATTTGACTTTGTTTAAATAAGACTTCCGGCTAGTTCTTAATGTTCAGGGTTGTTTATTTTGATTGGGTGGTGGAATTAAGAAGACAGATGGGTAGAGAAAATATTTAGGCCATTGGGCTATGGATTCAATCAAGAAAGGTTTAACTGGATTTGATTTATCACTGAGGTAAGAGTTCACAGCGCAGGCTAACACAGCAAGAGAAAATTTGTAGGTTTTAATGAATGGAAAGTCCTAACCAAGGTCAAGGGCAATGAAGAATCCTTAACCAGGATTGGGATGAAGAAAGGAAGGATGGCCAGTAGCAAAGGGAAATGAAGAATCCTGTACTATGGGCCAAACGGGGGATAAACTACGGAAGTAAGGGGGCAATCAAGGATCCCCTGACCAAGGAAGTTTAGTAGAAAACATAAATAGAGCAAACAGTTAAACAGAGAGCACTTAAGCTAATTCTGATGATGTCATTCCTTGTTTGCTTTTAAGATTTTATAAGAAACACATATGAATAATTCATGACATAAAGAGAAAACGAGATTTAAACATGAGAAAATGATACTTATTTGTTCCAACTGTGCACAGGAATCCAGTGAAATGTCCTCAGCTTTATTTCATTTCCAGCAAAACCAGTCCAGTCTTGAATACAAAGCTCCTTGGCTAAAAAATAATATGTCTACAGAAATGTATTTTTATCCACCCTAATTACTTCAACTTGTGAAGTATTTATACAAAATTTAATACAAAATATCTCATAACCATGTGAGAATTATTCTAGGAAACAAAAAATATCTTCAACACGAAGATAGAGATAGATGGAAATTTGTTTGCTTGTTGTCCCTTTATTTATGAATGTGCTAGCTGCTAGAGTTCGGATTTGGCTCTTGCAGTTGCCTTGGTATTTATGTGTTGGATTCACTCTTATCTTTAACCTATTGATACTCTTTACCTATGTTGGTTAATCCCGGATTACCTGCTTTCATTTGGTAGTTATCCTTACCCTCTAGATTTACTATAGTAACTTATAGTAAATCCGTCAAACTGGTCCACCATTCACTATCTAGTATTTTTATTTTGATCATTTTCCTGTAGACTTCATCGACTTCTGTATATTTGGAAAAATTGGGTTTGTTGGTGAATAAATGCTTGAATTCATGTTCTATGTAGAACAGATTCTCCAGGCCATCATAAAGTACCTTTCCTATAGGCAATGCTTTTACTCCTAAAGAACTGGTTTGTATCCTAGCCTATTTATTCAATCTCTCAATGTAATCTTCTTCTGTCATTAACTTGTCATGTATAACCAGTGGACTAGGAAGTCCTTTTTCTCTCAAAATGCCATATTTTAACATAAAGTTGTCGATGTTTGCTTGAATGCTTTGACATCTTTTCTCCAAATTAAGCATCAGGTTCCTTTTAGTAAGAACCTTCTTTATCTCAATAATAGTTGTTGTTCTGTCCTGAATCTCTAATTCATACAGCTGGTACCTGTTTCTATTGTTCAAAAAATCTATCAACTAATTTTCTTCCTCAGGTTTGTCTCTTGGTTCTTCCTTTATCTTTTCTATGGCTTCCATGGCTATTTTGACTAATTCAGATTGCTCAAAAATAACCTAAATGGAAGGCCAAATATCATTGATTCCATCAATGATATTGGTCCACAGTATATCCTCGATGTCTCCTAATGGAATTTCTAGAGTCAAATCATATTCAAGGATTCTTATTCTTTCTACCATCCTTTGGTTTTTCCCCTCCACCATCACTTTGTGTGCTTCAGATGGACACTCCTCCCAGCCCATTGTCATGTACCGCAACTATCCAGTGACCCTTGCGGGCAAGACTGTCCATGTCGACATTAAAGTCATTTATGACTCTTTGGATTACAAAATTATCTTAGGTCATAGTTACACATATTCCATGTCATCCATCGCATTTGTGGTGTTCCGTAAGATGTGCTTCCCCCATGAAGGGAATATCATCACCATCAATCAGTTGAATTACTATGAGCCCACATCTGTGACCTCCCTCAAGTCCATTATCTCGTCAATGTCAGATAAGCAGTCTTCACCTCCTCTCGCCGGTGTTTTACCCGGAGTCTATAAAGATTCCTCATTGTTGGGTTCTTTCCATGGTCCTCCCCCTCCCATCTCAAAGCCTAACTCTATGAGTGTTTGCATGTTACAAGTGTCACAAGCTGCTCTCAAGTAGTCTAGTACATCTGATCAACAGCCAACTCCTCAGCACCCTGTTGTTGCCATCCTAGCTGAGCCCTCTATATCCACCCCTGGGACCTCCTTCGTTTTTGGGTGCCTCTCCTATGTTTCCACTAGGAATTGTTCCTGCAGGTCTCAACCATCCAGGATTTATTCCACCAGGACATTACCTTGTAGTCCAGATACCTTTTTTATTCCCCCCTCCAGGAGTATTTTTTGTCCCTGTCATGGCTTCACTGGTCCTTCCTAACATGAGTCTGGGGATCCCAGTATGGTACATTGATCCCCCTGCAAGCATTCTTCTTGGTCAACTAAGACCTTATCATGCTTTGACCCCGATTCAACTAGTCCCTATGGCCCCTGCCACTACTTTAGTTCCATCGGAACCTCAAGATTCAGATAAGGTGTTACGTGATCTCCATGATGGACCAGTCGGGGGACACTTCGCAGGTAATGCCACAACACATAAGGTCATGCGGTTCGGTTTCTATTAGCCTACATTATTCAAGGATGTGCATGCCTACTCCCACAAGTTTCTGGTCTATCAAAAGTTTGCCAACGGAAATTAGAACTCAGCAGCCCCGTTGTAGCCTGTTGCGGTAGAAGAACGATTCCAACAGTGGGGCTTGGATATCATTGGGGAAATTTTCCCACATTCATCAAAGAAGCACCGCTACATCCTGACTACTACATATTACTTCACGCTTTAGAAAAGAGGTAGTTCCATTGAAACAAGTCAACGATTAGGAAGTCATCAACCTCCTACAATAGAATATCATTTCCAGGTTTGTCGTTTCTACGTCACTTGTTTTTAATAATGAAATGTACTTTTCTTCATTAAATCTTTATGAGTTTTCATTTATAAATAGTATTGTCTTGAAACCTTCTGCTAACTACTATCCATAGGGGAATCATCTTACCAAATCCACAAATAATAATCTTATTCGCATCATCAAAAAGACCATATTCTCTGAGTGGCGAAACTGGCACTCCGCTCTAGTGAATGCTTTATGGGTTGACCAATTCACACCAAATCCTTCTCTCAATACTTCACCTTGCTTCCTAGTGTTTGGAAAGGAATCCATCCTCCTGCCGAACATTTACCTACCTTCTCTCTAGTTGTCCCAAGAATCCCAGGGCAAGTTGTGTCTTCTAGTTCTGCGTAGGATGGACACTTTACACAAGTTGTAAGAAGAAAGGTTGAAAGCAAAAGAAAAAACTTCTCTTCATGCTAACCATATCAAGAGATGGTTTGACATAAAGTCTACAGGGAAGACTACATTCAGTGTGGGTGACTTACCCTTAAAGTGGGATAAGGCCCACCACGACGAAGGCAAGCACACTAAGTCTCAATCCCTATGGATTGGTCCTTACGCTATCCACGAGAATCTTGGACAATGCACATACCATATTCAATCACTTAATGGGAAGGTTGACTCTCTTCCTATCAACGGCCAAGACGATTGAGGATTGTGCCCCGCACTATGTACATGGTCTTTTGATTATTTGTTATTTTGATTTCATTTGGTTTTCTATTTTTTTGTTATGTAAACAAGTGTTGTGCTTTACTACATTATGGCTTCCAAGTGTGTGTGTGGTTGAAGTTAAAATAGCCTTGTGATACTATAGCCCTTTCCCAATCATGTGTTTGTCTTCTTTATATTTGTTTATAACCTTTGGCCGATGAAGCCCTGGCGAAAAATATGATACTTATATAAGAGGAGTTTTAATCCAACCATAAACTTGTGTCCAATATGGGAATCTCATACCTGTACTCAGTTTTCTTATTTGGTGCTTTTCAAGCTTATCCAACTAGTAGAAATGGAGAAGGGGGAAATCTAAGTGAGAAAACCAAAATTAGAGGTATTTAGATACTTCTCTAAAGGAACAACCTCTTCTGCTCTCAATAAGTTGAGATCCCTTTTCCTCCCCAAAAGTAAATGAGTGCATATGCATAGTTCTCTTTAAAATAATAGAGGTGAAAGAAGAGAAAGGCTTCCTGTGTAGAGGTGAAGCAGGCAACTCCACTGGGGTACCATCCAGGCTCGTTGAGAGTGGAGAAATGCTTTTGTTCTTACATGACTCCATCGGGGTATTGTCCAGGCCTGCTATCAGCAGAGCAACACTATAGATGAAAATTTTACTTTGAAAATCACAAGCTCACAAGCTAAACTACCCTTCCCAATTCAAAACATTGTGACCTAGATGAATATTATGTTGTGTTCAACTGAGAAGGTATCAAGGGATCCATGAATATCATGGGGTAAGTGGAGAAACTAAACTAATATGCATAGTGAATCAATACTTCCTGAAGGAAGAAGGCCCTGCACTAAAAGTGAACTAAGGCAAAGAAGTTGGTATTCAACCAGTGTGTCACCAAGTGCTTTAACGGCTACAACACCATCCAAAATTTTTGCTTGCACTCAAATTTCAGAGCATTCCTTGATCATTCACTTTATTGTTGCAAGCACTCGAGCAAATTTCATGAGCTCTCTTAGAGTCTTTTCACCTCTTTCGCTTGTTTAGCCAACTGTCTTATTTTGGCATGCTCGATTGTTTTATCACGCTTGCGGTCCTTTTCTGGTGAATTCAAAGGTTTTTCTTTGTGTGTTTGAGTTTTCCTAGCTATGTAAACATTGATCACACTCATACACAAAGTTTTAAGCATTGTCCCACAAGTGTTGTCACGGTCATCCGAGGGTCTATCTCAAGTGTCGCACTTGTTATTGTTTGTTTTAGATAGTCTCACAGAGGGAAATTCTTCGTCTTGTTGTTCCAGTGGTCTATGTTGTTTTGTCATCAAATATGCTAAGTGTGTGATCACAACTTAAGGTTTCTCACAAGTTCACCTTCCTCCCACACTTAGCCATTTTTCTAAAATCCTCCTGAATGAACCACTCTCGTTCACTGGACCCCAACTGAAATGCACACTGCACAATTTTAACCATTTTTTATGCAACCGTACTATCTAAAACTATTTAGTGTGCAGTCACAGTCCTCCAGGGAAATTGCACTGCACAATTCCAAACCTGAGCAGACTGCCTTCCTCCCCATAATTACGCAGTATCTTCTTCAAGATTGGCCTTAACTGTGAATTTCGTAAGATCATTCATCAAGCTTCCTCCCTGCATGCTCGAACCCAGCAATGTGCAGAGATCCAAGCCTTCTTTGCCTCCTGGAACTGCGCAGAATTGTCTCTGATTGTCCTCCCTTAGTCAGGACTCACTGATCCAAAAACCTGCACAGATCTGGCCTCCCATGTCCCTTTGCTACCTAGTCTTGCCTTATCTCTAAACACTACACAAACCTGTCTCTCAGTATCCCACCTCGCAGTAGCCACTGATGATTTCAACTACACAATACTGCCTCCTAGTGGCCTCTGCGCAATTTTTCCTGACAATGAAGATTGTGCTCAGTAGTTCCTCTTCCATACCTGAGTTGCATTCTATGAAGTACCAGTAACCAGTCTCCCTCCTTGTCACCTGGGATTGCGCAATGCACTGTTACTAGGCCCTTTTTCCCAGCTTGTCACCTATCCTAGGGTGAGTCCATGGATAATAATTCATCATCTTAGACTAGGAGGTTTTTGGATTTGATGTCATCCCGTCATGAGTGAATTACAGGAATAGGTACACGGTTGGATCATGGTGAGATGATGAAGAACGAGAAGAAGGATAAAACATGCTATAAGACTCACTTACAGTTGGATGGACAAAGGCGCTTTTCAAGAATAAGTAAGGAGAGCACATGCATGGAACCACCTCATGAGACCAAAGATCATTGAAGGCCCTGCATCATCAAGTTATGCACACGAGAAGAGGGAGAACATCCAAGAACACATCTATCACTCAGTAGCAGCAATGATTTGACATTTCCACCTCAGCAAGAAACCCCGTGTTAGCAGTGTCATGTCAAGTTGTTTCATGAGTTTTCAAAGGCCACATCACTATTACAGTCCACGTCTGTTTTAACTCGAATGTAATGTAAAGTGGAAGTCCAATGGACACACATGAATGTGAAGAGTCATGTCAGTTTAAAAGTCATAGGAAGTTGAACAATCACGCGGGAAGTCCAAGAATCATAAGGGTCAAGCATCACCCTTGGTTATATATACACCCTCATTGTATGAGCAAGGACTTTTCACCTTGGCTCCTCCCACGAAGAATAGAGAGTTTCAATCAGTTCTTTGAGGAGAAAGGAATGGCTCCAATGTCCCACTACTAGGGCTAGTTGTGTATGATGTAGATATGTGTCTTGGAAAAATTTTCTTAATATAAAAACATGTTTAGGCCAGCATGTTTCCATGCATGACTTGTAGATGTTTGTAAGACTATTCTTTGAGGATTTGTAATTCATGTTTCTTTCACATGTACTAATATAGTTGAACTATTTTGGTTGTTTTAGTGCTTATCTTTTTGGGAATGTGTTGTATTGGTTATCATTGTTGTCTCATCCTTGTCGACTACTCTGCAAGATACTAGATAGACCATCCTTGCTTATTGGTTATAACAATTTTCACATCCGTAGTGGACTACTCTGCTGGATGGTGGATGGGTCATCCACTTTACTTTGGTTTTAACGACTGGCGCATCCACTATGGCCATTTCCATTGGATGTTGGACAAACCTTTCTTGGTTCTCGTGTGTTTCTTCCTAGGTGGTACTATTACAACTCACTTAGAGTCTTAATTTTTCACCCTTTTGTAGTAGGATAACGTAGACACAGTTACGTTACACACTCACCTTAATTTTCGAAGGTACCAACATAACACTCTCATGTGATGAACAACAAGAGCCAAGGAAAATATCTATGTAAATGGCAACCGACCCATCATACTAGATGGGACTCCTATAGAAAATGGTATGAGGTCTTTTTGGGACCTTATACCTAGGAGATCCCCTGATGTTGGTGGATCCAACATCGTGAACATGAGTCCTATTATCATCTTAACTATTAACAAGTGTTTGAGGTGGTTCCTTGGTTTTAGAGTTTTGTAGGACCTTTTATTACCATTTTGTTTACACATTTTGATGTTAACACTATGTCTTTTACTAACTTCCACTTTGGGATTGTCTTTACAATTTGCAATTGCATTTTGGTATTTCTCAGTTTTGGAGCATGTTGAGAGTAATTTGGTACTTACATAAATTCTAATATTCAAAAGTTGGTAGTGAGTTTATGCACATATGCATGTAGTTATGTTGAGATAGATATTAGTCAAAATGTTTTTGGATAAAATTATTCTTAGGAGAAATTTTAAACACACTCAAATCTTGGATTACAACAATATAACATTCAGGTCAAGATTTATCATCTTCCAAGTCATTTACAAATTGTATGTTCACATTTTTTTTAATGAGCTGAGGCTTTTATATTAATAAAAAATCATGTCCCAGATAGTCCATTCAGAATGCTTCCTTAGGAAAATGTTTATCAGTCCCCATTTACGATCCCACAAAACAACAAAGAAACTAAGAGCCCAGTTTACATGACCTTAATCCCAACCCATCGCAAGATACAATCCCAACACTTTTTCGTGAAGGGGTAAGATTCTGGGAAGGGTGAGACCGTGATAACAAATCCTCCCTCTCTATACGCAAATCGAGGTACACCCCCCTCACTTTTCGTAGATTTCACTGGATTAACATGGGCCGTCGGATGGAGGGGCTAGAACTGAGAGGTGGAATCACAATAATGGACCCCCCTCCACTCTATGGATGTTATAAGGACCCTCCTCCCCCACTATTCAACCTTTTCCATTGAATTATGGGCCATTTTTTTACCATTGATCAGTCAGATATATGATTTAGTGGGGCCTAATCCATTGCTTTTTCATCCAACACATAGAAAATTAGAAACAACAACAAAACCATTATCAAAGCTAAGAGATTCAAAGCTCAAAAAAGTTATATAAAAACCCAAACAAACCATAAAATCCTCATGGATATGTGCCATTGACAACAAAATTCACAAAAATATCACACCAAACATTTACGCAAGGTTGCACAAAGAACTGAAGAAGGAAAGCCCACCATAATCACTATAAAGCATTAGTAACCATGATGTCATACTTGTAACTTAGACCAAATTTTCAGCAAAAAAATGATTGAGGACAAGAACAAAAATGCCCACCAACACTGCCAAATCTCAGCAACACTAATCATTCTCATAAGAAGAATTTTTTCCTAGCACTTGAGCACTTACACTTGGAGGATCTAAAAGGTCTCATTTCTCAGAATCACTTTCACAATGTAGCCCTCAACCCGTGCAAAAATAGAATCCAAGTTGTCCAAGAGAAATCGATGATTGTGAAGCATTATTTCAACATCCTTCAAGGAGGATAAAACATCATAGTTGTCTTCCTTCTTTTCTTTGAGGACTAATCTCAGTAAGGCAAGCATTTGTTGATGCAAAGCTAATGAGTTCAGAAATTGTTTCTTCTTGTACCTGCAACAACCAAAGCCAAGAATCTTTTTCCAAGCATCGTCAAGTAGTGCAAATTCATAATGAACTTCTCATTCAATTCCATCTTAAGATTCCAACCCACTAATTTCATTTCTCAAATTTGGAGGAATAACATTAAAATATGTAGCTACCGAATCATAATTGAAGGGCCTAACCCTTCTCTGTCTCGAAGAAACATGACTACCACCTCCCCTTATACAATGTATGCATTGTCTAGGAGGCATCAATGTTGTATATAGGGGGCAAGTTGGGCAACCACAACCTACAAAAGAACAATAGCCAAGACAAGACACACAACATACACTCTAGGTTGACTCACTAAACCTAAAACCACTAAATCATCCCCAAATCTCCTCATAATTAATTCAGATCCTACCATATTTACAAAAGGAGTAGATGGAGACTCACCACCTTCAACAAACCCCTGACGGGCCAACACTGTTAAACGAGTAATTCTAACCACACTTGTTTTAGAAAAAAACTAAACAACTAATTAACAAGCGACCCGAAACATTTATAGATGATTTGACGTCCCACCTTCCAAATTTCCCAATACAATTTTCAAGTCTCAAAATAAACCATATTTCCTGACTCAAGACATTCCACAAGTATAGATTTGGAAAATGGAGACCCCTAAGAACCAAAATGACCCATCAACTTCTAAAAACTACCAATAAAACCACAATAATTGATATAAGGAATAGCCCCAACAACATAAAACACCTCTGGAATTGGAAATCAACATGTGAACAACTCAAGAAAAAATATTGAGAAGGAGCACAAGTGAAAATAGATAGAACCTTCACCGGCACATTATAGATCCTGAAGCGAGAACAAATTCTAGTGCAATTAATTCTCTAGAAAGCCAAAGTCACTCTTCCCACTAAACGAACTAAATTCCAGAATAGGGAGGGAAAGGTTTTACCCTCACCTCCTCTCCAGTATTCATATTCAGGAAACAAAACCTCAAAAAAACCTTGCATATAAAGAATCTGGCCGTCCATGCCAATTTTACGTCTGCATAGAATAATGAAACTACTCATGTCACGCTCCTCTATTCCATTAATATTGAATGCAACTAGGAGGTGGCAGGAACATACCCCAACTTCCCATATCATAAACATTTACATTATTTACACCCCCATCAAGGGAAACTACATGTTCACATGCGCAATCTCATCCTTCCAAGAAAATATGGACCAAATAAAATTCAAACAGATATAATTTTCAAGAGGAAATCAATTCAAAGATGGCTATTAATCAAAATGAGATAAATTAACAAATACATGTAGAATAAATAGATACATGTATTTTCTCAGGGAGGGAGGTTCTCTT
The DNA here is from genome assembly GCA_000404065.3 of Pinus taeda. Taxonomy (NCBI): domain Eukaryota; kingdom Viridiplantae; phylum Streptophyta; class Pinopsida; order Pinales; family Pinaceae; genus Pinus; species Pinus taeda. Next base: position 13,351 of record APFE030268870.1, on the reverse strand, counting down.
AATTGAAGTCGCCCTCGGTGGAACAAAAATACAACATGAAATTGATACCTCTAGTTTGAGTAATTTGTTCATTCCTTTTAAGACTCATGATCTCTAAACTTCTAACTCATTATTAGTTATTATGACTATTACTACTTAGGGACAAAAAGTTTAAAATAGAAGAAAAAAAAAAGGAAAATATAGGTAATCATTGTGCCGAGAGGCACTCTACAACCCAGTATGGGGGAGATGTTCACATCATATTGTTATATTCAAAATTAAATTTAAAAAAATAAAATGTGAGATCAATTAAAATTATATATATTATATATATATCCCAAGGGTTAGTTCAAGTGGTCTAGAGTCAAACCTGAAGTTCTTTGATGTTATTGTTAAGTTGATGTTGATTACAAAATAATGAAGGAATATATGAATATCATATTAAATTTAAATTTAAATAATAATGCTTTAGATTAGTAACCACAATATTTGAAAACATATCATTAATGAACATATAAGAGATAATAAATTTAATTAATAAGAATATAATTAGAAATAAGAATATTTATATATAGATATATTTGAAATATATATAAAATACAAATAATAGTTATAAATTAAGATTCATTTTACCACAGAAATTGGAATAATGATTCATATTGTAACCATTAATATTTTCAAACTTCACATTACATTTAATTAATAAGCATATAAAAACTCAATACTTAACAATAAAACTTTTTTCTAACCTTCTCTTATTTATATATATAATATAATGCTATGCACATCACATTAAAAAATTAAATTAAAAATAAATATAAAACATGTCAAAGAGAAATGATAAACACATATATATGTAACTATAGTATGGTCGGAGCCCTAAGGGGTAGTTCAATTGGATAAGTCCCCGTCATTAAAACACCTTTGCTAGTGAGAGGTCACGGGTTCAATTCTCTTGACACCCTCGGGGTCAGGCTCTGTGGTTGAGCCGACATGTAGTGATCCCTTAAGGTGAATATTTCTAGTACAAATATTTCGTGGACATAATGGTCACCAATCTCTGGGGTCTGTGAACCACATAAGGAAAAAAAAAAATGTATGTATTGTCAAGAAGGTTTGTGTAATCACGAAATCAAGCATAGATTTACATCCATATTTATTAAGTTCTAAAGGAAATGAGATGGTTGAATGTGAAATTTATTGACATTGGTAGTTGGACTAGAGGGTGATGAGGCAATAAAGACAAGCTTGGTCACCCGTAGACATGTTGGTGGCTAGCATTGCGGTCATTGAAAATTCAATTGGAAACCAAGGTAAAGGGGATTATGGGCTTTTAAATTTGGAAACTTCTTGTAGTTTCTTGGTTTCTATTTAGGTAGTTCATAATATCTGGTCAAATTTTATTTTAAAAGACTCGGCCAGGAACCCCTATGTGGAGGAAAAATTTGAGGGAATGATTTCCATGATGGGATAATTCTCAGTCTAGGAGAACAGAAGGAGGCCAAAGGCAAGACTTGATTGGTCCATCTCATTCCTTCCATTGAAATAGTTTTTTATTGGAATGTGTTGGACATATGGGAGTTAGATACTATCAAGGTATATGGTGTGGGTTATAGAACTATGGGTGTTGGCAGAAAGAAATGGGATCCAAGAAAACTATGGATTGAATAATCATTCAGATCTTATGTTGATCCCTCATGGCTTTTTTGCCTTTATGTTTTTTGTGATTTTTTAATGTCTTTTGTGTGAATTTTCCCTTGTTATAACCCTATTCTCCACTTCATTTTAGTGAGAAGAACCTCATATAAATTTCCTTCAATTGATGGCCTAAATGTACCCCTTTTTCTTCTTGTTTGAGCTAAGTTAGCAATCCATTTCTCCCATAACATTAACATCATCTATATCCATCGTTACTTGCATGTGCAAATCCTGTCACTTGGTATACAACTTGTCTTCTTCCTAGGAGTGATGGAGCTCAAAAGTCTATAAGTGGCCCTTCCAAAGGAGATCAACTTGACCTATCTTGTCTTTAGCTATCTTAGCGTCAATAATTGTAGAATTTTCCTAACTTATCTTAGCCCTAGATGTATATATACATCCTTCAAGATATAGAAAATGCCTATATAGTGAGACCCTCCCAAAGATGAGAGGTAGAATCACAGAGAGATCCCATTAATGCTAATAAATATCACAAGAACACTCTTCTCTTGCATCTCAATGAGCCCAATTTCTCTGTAATCCAAGGGAAGAGAAGGACTAAGGGATCGGAGGAGAGAGCATACATCAATCAAGGTATAAACTTCTTTTTGTACTATTTCTATTTCATGAATGGAAAATTAGTTCCCTTGTTTATTTTAATTTTTCATATGTGAGAATGTGTTCTATCCCTTGTATTAGCCTATGTTGCATGCTAACTTTCTATAGCAATTATGATGTAGATTTGCAATTGCTCATGAAATTTTAGTCAAAATCAAAAGACACAAACCTACTCTACTACTCTTCGGAAAGTAATTCACAATCTAAAATAAAATAAAATTAGAGATGCAATAAGTAATAACACACATGCAACAAGTATTTTTCCTAGGGAGAGAAAACTGCTAAAAACCCCAATGTCTGCCTGCATTAATTAGATGAATATAAATATATTAGAATTTCTTTGTCTAGCTTAGCACAACTTGCAACTGCATAACCTATCTCTCTGCTCACTAAGAAGCTCTGACCCAGACTCAGTAAAAATTATCCTCAGCTTGAGTTGTTATTTCCTTACGATGTTCCTTGAGAAATTAGGCCCCTATTATTTAAGAATTTCTCCAAAATTGATTGTGAAATTCCTTATTTTAATCATCTGGCTACATGCAACACTTGTAAACTCAAGACTAGTCTACAATTGATGTTACATAGCCTTGGAATCTCCACCATAACTGAGGAACTCGAATTCTCTCCATGCACTAGTTATTTTGGGTTGATTGATCAGTGAAATCAATGATCATTGAGTTTGATTGAAGTCCCACTACACAACTGGCCTTCCACTAGTTCCTTTTGTTGTTTCCCCGGAGATATTTCTTGGTTGTGGGGAACTGGTTCCTGGGACTTCTCAAGCTTGAACGAAAAGCTCGAAAATCTATGTCTGGAAGGACATGCCTAAAAGGTTTGGAACAAAGCTTCTAACTATGAAAGCCTAGCTTCCAAAACATAATGGCTAGAAAAATTTGAGGATTTCAGGGCCTTTGGATTGAATGGGTGGTTTGAGGAGAGATAAATAAGATAGAGTTTATATCCAGGCAATTAAGAATCTGAATATAAATTCTATAGAAAAAACAATGAAAGGGAAAGAATCATGGGTGAATTTCCAACATGGTGGAGCGCCCTTTAAGGCTTCTTCAAATAAGAGTTGCAGATACTCTCTGCTAAGGACACAACGTTAGTACATATGTTATTAAAAAGAAACTAACAACTTCACTACACTCATGCTAACATAGGAAAAACATTAATGGAAAGAATGAAAGCATAGAAAGGACAACATTTCTGCAATTACCTAAAACTGAAATAAAACATATTGTGTATTCTTTGATTTTAGAGGAAGTTTATAATTACAATTCTAATCATGAATCGTGGACTCTGAACCCCTACTCCTATGTTTCTAAATTTTATCTTCTTCTCCATTCTCCTTGACTAAATGTCTAATCAGTTACAAACTGATTCTTGTTTTTTGAAAAGGTTTTGAAATAAATAAATCACAAAATATCATTTAATATATATATATAAAGTACAATGACTTTTTTGAAATAAAACTTTAACACTTCAAAATTCTATTACAATACCCACATCATAAATATTTGAATTTCTGAATCAAAAAAAGTGGGTGCAAGTTCCATGGGAAACCACACATGGTCTTTGGAAATCATAAACTACCTCCGTGATCACCTTTGACAGTTTCTGGAATGGAAAGGAGGTGATGTCAGGTTAAATAATAGTCGTTGATCTGTTTGATAGGTAGTTTGCACAATCTTTGGCTTAAACTTCGTGTAATTCATGTTGTCAACACTCCATTGATTTGAGAAAGAGCATTGTGGGGCGTCGATATATATGGTGGCTAGGGTGCAAGGCAGTGAGTTTATGTTCTGATTGCCTTTGTTCCCATAAACTGCATTTTGACCTACTTCGTTAACAATCTAATAGGTCAATATTCTGCTTGAGAAATAGTCTCTCACATAAGTTCATTTATTACTATATCAAAGATTTTTAAGATTTTTGGAGCATGTCATGAATATGAAAAATTTCAGGGGTTAATATTTGCAAGTGAGCTAATTTTTTATGGTTTTTCTATAAAAAAGATTCGCTAATTTCCATTTTTTCTAAAAATGATTCACTCAATTTTTATAATATAAATTATTTTACCTTAAAAAATTCCAAAATTGTATAAAAACTATTATAAATTTGCATGTTTTTACAAAGATATCAACAAACATTTTATCATTTGCAATTTGAAGATGAATAAGATTCGCAAAAATTTCTAAATTTCAAAACAACTTTTCATTTTTTAAATTTTCCCTTCTCATATACACGCTGACGACCACGCCATCATTGTTCGAGCTTATTACATAAAATCATTCTTCCTAGACAGAACGGTCACCCATTCTCCCAAATTGTCTCAAGAGCATTCACAAAGGGAAGACCATATTCTAAAAGTCGACTGACCACATCTACAACTAGCGATGATTTCCTCTCATATCTAAATCTAACTCGTCCTTCTTTTCTACTTGAAATTTGTTATCTTGTCTTGAGCTATACTTGTCAGATCATATCTGACTTTCATTACTATCACGACCCTCCTTAGAAATGTTTTTAGGCATCTTTTCAGATTTCTGCAGTTTCGCCAATTGGATTCTCTTTTGATGAATTGCTTTCCTCCGTAGGTGTACCCTAACCATTCCAAATTTCGTTGAAAACTCAACCCTCGCTGATTGGTGGACATCTCTTCATGGTGCATGTATACACTCAACCAACCAGTCGGATACATATATGTTCCTGTAATTGTACTCTTTCAACATAAATCTTAGTTACCATAAAGAAACCATAATATTGTAATTAAAGAGCCATTTTGGAAAACGGGCCAATGTTTTTGTACAAATCGAGAGCATAATAACGCTCATAAAAAATTTGTCAAATTTTTAAAAAACAAAATTATAATTTTTTTTCCTATATAATATCGCAGGCTGCAACCAAAATCTTGTTTTTTCTTACGAGGCTGTAGACAACTTAAAGACTTTAATATCTTCTTTTGAAATATTTCATGGCTTTGTTTAAAGGAGTTTTTGTTCTTTCTAATTGGGAAAATTGAGTTATAACTCCAAAATTTGGAACTAGTTTATCTGAAACAATTTAAGATAATTGACCTTGATTGCCACAAATTAGCAATCACACATGCTAAACTTAACTCGAACTCCTCCAACTCAAATTTACTGAGTAAACTGGGTGACACAAGCCATGTCACACAAGTTAACTACATCCAAGTTGTCCGCTAATGTGGAAATTTGAAAATTTTCAATTTAATCAAAGAAAAAATCAAATTGATGATTTTTTGTTACATTTTTCAACACTCCCTCTCAACAAGAAAGGGGTTACCAACCACTCCTATCGTGCACCTATGGAACTCGAACTTCCCTCTTGACAAGGCTTTTGTCAAAATGCCATCATCTTGTTCCTTTGTCGGAATGTACAACAACAACATTATATGCCTCTACACACAATCTCGTAAATGGTCATACTAGATATCTATATGCTTGGATCAATCATGAAAAAAATGATTCTCAGAGAGCTTAATACAACTTCTATTATCACAATAGATCACAGTTGGATCCATCATTTGACCAAATAGTCCACAAGTATCTTTCTCATCTAGATTTCCTCACATGTTGCTTGACTTGCATCTATGTATTCTACTTTTGCCACGATGAATGCCACAAATATTTGCTTCTTGTTGTACCAGGAACTACTGTGGACCCAACACTAAAAATTCCACCTGATCTACTCTTTTGGTTTAATGGACTCCATGCCCAATCTACATTTTTGAAGCCATAGAGCTTCGCTCCCTTTGTCCATATGTACCATAGTCCAAACTAGGTAGTTCCTCTGAGGTACCGTAAAACATGCTTAATTGCCTTCCAAAATAATTTTGTTTTCCTAGCCATAACTTGGCTTAGTTGGTTGACTACATATCACATATTTGGTCATGTGTTCACAAGATACATGAGTGAACCCACTAGCTATCGATAAATGGTAGCATCCACTTCCTCACCTGAAGTGGCATCCTCCTTCCTTCAGTTGATCCCTAGAGGTGTCTCCATGGGTTTGCAAATCTCCATGCAGAAAATTTGTAGTATCTTATTTGCATACTTTCCTTGAGAGACAAATTGTTACCCATTGCCTTGACATATCAACCCTAGGAAGTAGTGCAGGAAACCCATGTCCTTCATTTCAAAATCCCTTCTAAGGTCCTCCTTGCAAGATCTAATCAACTTCACATCACCAGTTAAAATCAAATCATCAACAAAGAAGACAATAATAAGTAATTTACCTTCTACGACAATATGTTAGAGGCTTGCATCTACCTTAGTTTTGGTGAAGCCCAAACCGATGGGATAACTATCAATCCTAGTGTACCAAGCATGGGGTGCTTGTTTGAGACCATACAACACTCGCTTAAGTCTGCATACATGAGACTCTCGATAAAAAGTCTCAAATCCTTTTGGTTGCTCGATGTACACCTCCTCCTCAATAACTCCATTGAGGAATGATTTTTTTACATCCATCTGGTGGATCTTCCACCCCATCTAAACAACCAAAGCAAGAATTGATTTAATGGATGAGTACCTCACTACAGGAACAAAGGCCTCCTCATAGTCAATCCCCTCAACTTGAGAGTACCCCTTGGCTACAAATCTGGACTTGTACTTCTCTATGCTTCTATTTGTTTCTCGCTTAACCTTGAAGATCCAATGGAAACCCACAATTGATTTATCTTTTGGTCTTGGGAGCACTTCCCAAACACTTTTCTTTATAATGAATTCATATTCCTCCGCCATTGCATCAACCAATACAAGTTTCTCTACAACTTCCTCGAAAGAGGATGGCTCAATCTCTACAAGCTCAGTCATTAGAGCCATGTAGCTACTGATCATGTGACCTTCTCTACCTGTGTAAATTTGAAGGAGCACCCACATTCTCCCTCGCATCCTGCAAAAGTATCTCAACTTGCATGGTTCTTTTCCTGCCTTCTTCAGATGGTTCTTCTTGAGTGGTTGTGTCCACTCTTTTCTCCTTAATTCATGGTTTCTCCACAACTTCTTGATCTTCCTCCTTTGGAGCTAAAATCTCCTCTTCTAGTGGGATATGAATATCCCTCTCAAGGGAGCACCATGTCACTTTCTCCTCATCAAAATTTACATCCCTTCACACAAATATGATTTTGAGGGATGACAAGTACACACGGTAGTTGTGGGGATTTTCTATGTAACCCACAAATTCCCCCAATTCAATTGTCGGCTCTAGATTCTTCCTTGATTCTTTGAGACATGGTAGTAAACAGAGGCTCCAAAAATTCTGAAGTGTGACACATCTGGCTTCCTCCCTAAGAAAGACTCCTTCACTGTAATCATGCCAAGAATTTGATGAGGATTTCAGTTTTGCAAATATACTATTATGCTGCATGCTTCAGCCCACATATGTAGAGGTAGGCCTCGGTCATGCAACATCACCCTCAATGCTCCCACAATGCTACAGTTATTTCTCTCAGCCACCCCATTCTACTGTGACTTGTGGGGTGTTTTCAACTCTTGTTGAAGTCCTTCTTTTGCAAAGAAATTTTTAACTTCATTTGACACGTACTCACCTCCATTATCTCTCCTGAGAACCTTCACCTTCTTGTTGATTTATTTCTTAATGAGTACCTTGAATTCTACGAACTTGGAGAATGTCTCATCTTTTTTCCACATGAATAAGATCCAACGCTTCCATGAGAAGTCATCTATAAAAATGACAAAATATTTGTGTCTAGCAATGGAGGTTGTCCAGAAAGTTTCATAGACATAAGAGTGGATCCTTTCAAGGACTGTGTGTGCTTTATTGTCCCGATCATGGAAATTGTATTTTGTGTACTTTGATGCAAGGTCAACCCTGCAGAACCAGGATCTTTAAACTCTCTGCTCATAAACATGCATCTCATCTCTCACCCGATCTCTGATGCCAAAATTTCATACAGCGTTCTAACCATAGGTCTTCAATAAAAACAATAAAACTAACTGAAGATCACACCAACCATATGCACACAAAAATATATGAGAATAATTAATTAAGAAATAAAATATTTACAAGAGAAATCATGGCCTATTCATGGCCTCTTATTCTTCATACTCCCTCATTCTCTCTCACTCTCTCTAACTTTCAATGTCTTTAAGGCTACATAATTTATAAAACTTAGCATGATCTAGAATCACTCAACTAAAAGCTCTAAGAGTCTACATGCAATGCATACATGTGGTAAAAAGTATCTTGAGGCTTTTTCCCATCTTTTTCCCTGTTCTAAAATAGAAAAGCTTCATTATCCCTTAATGATCCACATCCATTGCTTTTATGCCTAAAAGCTCTCCTAGTTTTATTTAAAATAACAAAATATTTAAAATAATCACACCCCCCTTTTTATTCCATATTTACAGATGAAGAGGGTCTTGATGCTCCTGCATCATACACCCAACCTTAAAATTAATCATGATCTCCTGATCATGTGTTGGGATCTGTGTATGCTTGGATCCCACACTTTGTGCTGCAAGTCATCATTTGCCGCTGCTTTTGTCTGTTGTTCTTCTCCAGGTCTCCACACGTTATGCTGCATCGCTCCACTGGCTGCACTCTTGCAATCTTCTGTTGTCTTCTTTTTGCTGCTTCTCCTCTTTTGCTTCACTGGTGCTGGTCTCTTCCAGGACTCCTTCATCATCCTCCGCATCATCATTTTAATTTCTTTGTCTAACAGACTTTCTCCAGCTTCTTCAATAAAACCTGTATTCACAAAACAATTGTTAGAATAAAAAACATAAGGCATCAATGCCTCTTCTGCTGCTACCATTGTTGTCTCAGCTGTTGCTTCCGCTGTCGCCATAGATGTTGCTACCTCCCAAACTTCCTGTCCCTCTGCAACATGCTTTGGCTCATCACCTACAATTTCATCTGCAACTTCATGTGCAACTTTTTCTTCTGGTTCACTGCACTGGCCTCTTTCTTCTGCAATCTCCCTGTCATATTGTGGATTCTCCAACCAATATTCTAACAATGCAATCTCTCTGTAGCATCGCTGAAGCACCTCATCATCACCTGCATTCATACATAAATTTTCAGTATCAACTGTTACTTCCTTTATCTGTGCTTCAGACTGATTCACTTCCTCAACATCCACAAGAACTTCCTCTTGTGCTGTAACAGTTTCACAAGATTGTACTTCCTCCTCAGCACCTGCAAACATACACAACTCATCAGTGTTAAAACTGCAAGACTTTTTAGTCCTGACGGCTTCCTTCAACATTTTCCTTTTAATATATCTGCATGTGGGATCTTTAAATTTCGTTTCTGGCACAAGAATTCTAAGTCCCTTTCTCACCAAGGCAATCAGAATTTGCCTCAACCGCCTCTGCAATTGTCGCCAAATCACTCTCTTTCCCTTCAGTGGAAAGATCCATTTTCCTTTCTGCTTTTCCTGCTCCTGCAGCCGTTCTTCCAGTACCTGTAACTGTGTCTTTATTTCTGCAATATTTCTTTCTCGAACTCCTGTAGTCATCTCATCTCTGTGGCTTCTTTTTGAACCTCTGCTTTCTCCTTTATGACTTTTAGTAGTCTTCTTCATCGCCATAAGTTCTTCACCTGTGCGTTGCATGAAGCCTCTGCCACAGCAAACTCTTTTGCTGCCACTTACCTCACCAATCCTTCCCTCCGGATTTGGTCTTTTGGTAACCATTGGTCCTCTGCTGAAACCTTTTGAGCATCCTCTACTGCTCATGTAGGCTTCTCTCATCTGCAACTTTATCCAACCTCTATTGAATTTTTAGATTCTGCCACATTCACTTCTCCTTCTTCCCATTGAGATTTCTTCACTATTCCTGTAAATCAATATTCATCAGTCCGAAAAATCATCACATGCAATTAACAAAAAAAACACTTAAACCTTCAAAGAAAGTTGTTCCCGCTCTGATACCACTTGATGCAAGGCTCCTCCCTGCAAAACCAGGATCTTTAAACTCTCTGCTCATAAACATGCATCTCATCTCTCACCCGATCTCTGATGCCAAAATTTCATACAGTGTTCTAACCATAGGTCTTCAATAAAAACAATAAAACTAACTGAAGATCACACCAACCATATGCACACAAAAATGTATGAGAATAATTAATTAAGAAATAAAATATTTACAAGAGAAATCATGGCCTATTCATGGCCTCTTATTCTTCATACTCCCTCATTCTCTCTCACTCTCTCTGATTTTCAATGTCTTTGAGGCTACATAATTTATAAAACTTAGCATGATCTAGAATCACTCAACTAAAAGCTCTAAGAGTCTACATGCAATGCATACATGTGGTAAAAAGCATCTTGAGGCTTTTTCCCATCTTTTTCCCTGTTCTAAAATAGAAAAGCTTCCTTATCCCTTAATGATCCACATCCATTGCTTTTATGCCTAAAAGCTCTCCTAGTTTTATTTAAAATAACAAAATATTTAAAATAATCACACCCCCCTTTTTATTCCATATTTACAGATGAAGAGGGTCTTTATGCTCCTGTATCATACTTCCCCAAAGTACATCTTTTGCATACATCTTCTTGCTCAAGTGCTCATTTGGGGAGGCTTGTGGTTGTTTGCTACAAAATCTTCAGGGCACCATGATGCAAATGGAAAAGTATTTTGTGCCAATGTTCACCGACATCGTGGCTCTACACCTTCTCCACCTTTGTGCTTAATGTAGCACAATATTCCACATCTATCTTATATAGCTTATTCACACAAACCTCGATCTGCTTCACCTGTCATGTGGTTGTGTGTCTCAGGAATGTTTTTCCTATGTCGAAGATCACATTATAACCACAGTCTTCCAAAACTACAATAGAGACGAGATTTTTCTTTAAGTCTGGAATGAACATGACATCATTGAGCCTGAGGGGGGCACTCAACTCTCTCTCAAAGTTGATTGTACCAATCCTGGTCGTGTTATACCTTCCACCATCCCCCATCTCGATGTGCATATGCAAATATTTTTCTTCCAGGTAACTAAAAAAATCTCTACACCTTGTCTTGTGGAATGATGCAACTGAGTCCAAGTACCACACACTCCCCATCATTGTGCTGGTAATGCATGCAATGAGGTAAATTCAAGATCAAACTGTGAAGCCAAGGCTTCACCTGTTACTCCTCCTGAGGTCTTCTTTCTCACCTTTTTTTGTTTACACTTCATGGCATAGTGCTCGAATTCATGGCAATGGAAGCATTTAATTTTGGAAAAATCTTTCTTCTTGCCCCCTTGACCACATTTTGGTTTGGATTGAGATTTATTCCATTTTCCCTTCTTTTCCTTTCCATACAATGCAATTTTTTATTCATCCTCACCCTTGGATGAAGTCCCATCTTTGTTATTCCACCTTATTTCCTCCTTTATCAAATTGGACCATTAGTGTTCCCAATTCCATAGTCTCTTCCTCCCATTCACCAACTCTTGATAGCTATGTTAGCTCTTGGGAAGGCCCAGAAGGGCTAGGATTTCCAAGTCTTCTTCAAGGAAATTAACACCGACCCCACCAAGCGCATCACAAAATTGTGTGAACTTATTCAAATACTATGTAATTGTGCCATTCTTCTATATCTTGATTCTTGAAAGTTTATTCGTGAGCGCCAACTTCCTGTGGTCATTATTATTCTCGAACAATTCTATCAATGCTTTCCACATTGTGAACGAAGTTTCTTTTCCATGGATATTTGAGACAATGTAATCTTGCACTCCCTCCAAGATTATTCTCCTTGCCTTTGATACATCTTTCTTCCACTAAGAAAGGTTATGGGCATGATAATTTGGTGGATTTTCAACATATGTCTTGATGTATTCTAGCAATCCATTATCATCCAATATTGCCTCCATGCGATCCTTCCATGAAAAATAATAGAGGTATCATTTTGGGATTCAACTGCGTTAAGTAAGTCATTCAAACGTATGACCATTTCCATGAGAGGTAGTCGTAACTGACTAATTTCTCATGATTTTTGAATAGTTCACTTAGCACTCATTGCATCGGGTGATGCTCACAGGGGTGAAGAAGTGGGATTGAAACTAGTGAAATGTGGAGAGCGAATCACATAGCATCAATCATCACTTCCGGGGCTTGCACCCGGTAACCAGGACTTCCCAGGAGGTCACCCATCCCAGAACTCCTCTGGCTCAAGCGCGCTTAACTGTGGAGTTTTTCCACAATCAAGCCCACTTGGCTTGCTACCCCATTTGCAAAACCTTAGCAAGTATTGTGCCTCATGAACCATTCAAGTAGAGATCCCTTGACTCTTTTTGAATTTAAGTATGGGGGATTACGCAAGTGCATTAATATTAGATATCATTTGGGATTCAACTGCGTTAAGTAAGTCAATTCAAACGTAATGACCATTTCCATGAGAGGTAGTCGTAACTGACTAATTTCTAATGATTTTTGAATAGTTCACTTAGCACTCATTGCATCGGGTGATGCTCACAGGGGTGAAGAAGTGGGATTGAAACTAGTGAAAAGTGGAGAACGAATCACATAGCATCAATCATCACTTCCGGGGCTTGCACCCGATAACTAGGACTTCCCAGGAGGTCACTCATCCCAGAACTCCTCTGGCTCAAGCGCGCTTAACTGTGGAGTTTTTCCCCACAATCAAGCCCACTTAGCTTGCTACCCCATTTGCAAAACCTTAGCAAGTATTGTGCCTCATGAACCATTCAAGTAGAGATCCCTTACTCTTTTTGAATTTAAGTATGGGGGATTACGCAGTGCATTATATTAGATATCATTTTTGGGATTCAACTGCGTTATTAGGTAACCAGGACTTCCCAGGAGGTCACCCATCCCAGAACTCCTATGCCTCATGAACCATTCAAGTAGAGCATCACATAGCAGTTCTGGGATGGGTGACTTACCTAACGCAGTTGAATCCCAAAATGATATCTAATATAATGCACTGCATAGACCCCCATACTTAAATTCAAAAAGAGTCAAGGGATCTCTACTTGAATGGTTCATGAGGCACAATACTTGCTAAGGTTTTGCAAATGGGGTAGCAAGCTAAGTGGGCTTGATTGTGGAAAA
>APFE030268867.1:138063-193278 GCA_000404065.3 Pinus taeda | reverse complement strand
CTCCTCTGCAATTTTAGAACTTCTAAAAGCACTATTGTAATTGGAATTTAGAGTTGTAGGAGGGAGGAGTGAAAAATCTCAGATCTGGGGATTATTGAGTATTTTCCCTTTGTATATTGAATTATGCATGAAGAACAAAGCTTGCACTATTGTGGCTCTAGTTTTAAAGGTAGCAATTCAAGCAATGTAAAGGGCTGTTGGAGACCAAGGAAAGAGGAATGGATGCAATAAAATTGGTATTTCTAATACTACTGTTTCAAATATCAGTTTTAATTTTATGGTGATATGAATGTTTCATTTTATTCATGTTTGTGCACTATTGTTAATGTGGGTAATTTGTCACAATCTTGTTATTATGTATCTCTGTTTTTTATGGATTAATTTCTCATTTCAGAGTAACTATTTACTCTGAAATCTATCTTATGAAATCAATTTATTGAATGATAATGTGTTGTGAACTATTTCCACATATCATTATTCAATTATTGGATTTATTGATTTGATAATCAATATCATTTTGTGAACTACTTCCTGAATGTTGTTGATTTATTATTTCAGTTTTAAGGTCTCAATAGAATGTGTTTTGGTAACCATAATATCAGTTAATTGAACTACTTCATTAACTTGATATTCATAATAAACAAGATATATTTGAATCCCAATACCTTAATTATCTTGCTCTTAGTTGGGTTAGATCTATATCTGCCTAATTAAGATAGGATTTAGATTAGTTTCTTTTACTTGTATCATAGAATAAGCTTGCATTTAGAATAAAATCTACATTTTTAAGTCCTCTTCTCAAGGAGGCAAAACTTTAGTTGTGGCTTTGCTGAACCCAATCAGCTTAAGGGTTCATTCTCTTGCTGAATAGCAAGAGAAGTGATATGAAGTTCCCTGTCATTGGTAGTTAAAGATACTTATAACCAATAGCAATAGGAGAAGCTAACTGACTAGAATGAACATCGAGCCACCACACAAACGGAAAAGGAGCTGCTTTTAAGGTCCGGACCGGGTGGTTATCCCCCAATGTTGTTGCAGCGATTTTCGAGGCATCAACAGGCAGTCAGTGTGTTTGTGGAGAAGAATCATTAGAAAAAGGCCGAGCTCCAAGTCATATTGGAAAAGGCTGAGCTTAGAGCGATCTTGAAGTTGCAAATGACGTTTAAGTTAGTTGTTTTCGACTTTTATAATTTATGAACCATATTCACATTGTTTTTTCTTTATACCAAGGGTGACGAGTTTATATCTTTTAAACATTTTAATCCTAATTTTGTTTTAATTTGTATGTAGCTTTTGGATTTGTTATCTTAAACTTTTAGATAGGAAGAAAAATAATCTTTCTGTAAAATTGCTTTAAATAAATGTCAAATAAAAATAATTTGTTGAATTTATTTCTTTATTGATAAAAGAATAAAGTTTTTTACATTACATTATTAAATAATATGTTATTTTAAAAAACAAAATAATAAATTATAGTCACATATGTTTGTTTTGTGGGCCTTCGTAGAAGTAAGTCGAAGGTCAGGCTGACTATGAGGTTAGAGGTGGCCATCGTAAACACACATAACTATACACACATATTTCTTTTATGGCTACTACTGAAAGCAAGTCAGAGGTTGGCACCCACTATGGGATCGAAGGTCAAAATTGTTGTTTGAATGATCTCTCTAGACACTCCCAACTACTGACACTCCCTGGCCAATTCGAATCTAGCTTCAAGACTTCATGTGAACTAGTGCGAGGTTAGAAAAATTCAACAAAGGTTGCAATATCTGTTTTATTTAAATATTATTTTAATCAAAATTATTGCCCTTGTAAACACACATAACTATACACATATATTTATTTTGTGGCTCCTATTGAAAGCAGTTAAAGGTCGGCCCCCACTATGAGATCAGAGGTCGACATTGTCATTTGAATGGTCTCTCTAGACGCTCCCGACTACTAACACTCCCCGGCCAATTCAACTCTAGCTTCAATACTTCATTTTTTTCTTTAAAGAAGGTGTAACAGGTTTTGTTTCGTCAATTTGATGTTCTTAAATTGCAACCATAAATTATTGACCGGAGTTGGTAAACTTATGAAGAGAAAGTGCACTATATATGCTAGAAGGTTTTTTTATTTTTTTTATTTGTAAAATGATGGTTATATGTTTTTTGGGGATTTTCGTTGTTATCTAGGTTCCTATTGTAAGCATTATATTAGAGTTAGATTTCTACAAATTAATTAGTAGAAGTGGAGCTATTATTAGACTAATCTACCATATCATATCTATATTAAGTATAGTTCCTATGACTAGTTTTCAATAAATTATGTTGGAACAAAAGAGATCTTTGAATAAGTCTTTCTAAAACATCTTATGTTAACCATTCTAAAATCATGAACTTAATCTAAGAATCATGCTATAATGAAAACAAAGTATTGAGATTCAATTGATTCTTAAATAAAGAAAACGATCCGTAAAGGCTGATTGAAGAGTATATACAAATTCTGATTCTAGAAAGCATGAAAACAATCCTTACTTAGCTGACTGTAATTAAGTGAAAAATACTAAGGAGGCTAAACCATTAAACGTTTGCAAAGAAATTCAAATCCAAACGGAATAATGAGATTTAACTGAGTTATAATGAAATGATAAAATAGTGAATTAAGGAAACTAAGCTAGAACAAAATGACAATGCGATAATAGAAAGCGATAAAATGAAATAAACTTGACCTCGACTATTTGCAGGGGCCCTTCGCATACTGTAGGTGTAAATCACAATCAAATATGCATCGAATAATAGAAATGCAACTTTAATTCAATACGAGAACAAAAGATTTGTTTCACATAGTTTCTTCATAGATTAACTATTACTGCTTGTCATCCTTTTCAGAGGATACATATTTATATATAAAATGCATGCTCAACAGTTTGAGACTTTTACACCTACAAGTCTTTTAATTAATCCTTATTCAAATTCGAAAATTAAACAGTAAAAGTGTTACTTTGACGATTTTCTATTTGGAAAGCAAATAGGAGAAACGTGATGCATTCATACTTTTGCTGCTATATGTTCGACCCATGCCTTTGACCGCGCTATTGTGTGATTCATTAAGTGAATTGGCTCGAGCGGATAGGAGGAGGTCCATGAGGGGATTGATCCTCAACCACCCATGTGCTTCTCTGCTTTTTTGGTGCACCAAAACCCCGCAAACCATGGAGATAGCTGCAGAATCATGTTAATTTTGTAGCTAATGCAATCTTTAACATAATGCTAAGGCACATTAATGAATATGAAAAATAAGACATATGATACTTTTTACCTTATCAAAATCTATGGTTTTACTGCTTTTATTGAGTTGATAGCAATGATGAAAAGAGGAAAATGGAGGAAAAAGGGTGTCAAATCAAAACAGTTATGGAACTCTACAAGTTCCCATCTTTTAAGCATTTTATCTTATAAGAATAATTTATTGATTTTTTTTTAATAAGAAAATAAAATATTTAAATTAATTTTATCAAATAATATGCTATATGAAAAAACAAAAAATTAAAATATAAAGAGGCCAATTATACATATATGTTTCTTTCGTAGGCCCTGCCAGAAGGAAGTCGGTGGTCGGGGTGATTATGAGGTCAGAAGTCGACATTGTATTTTGGATGGTGCTATGACATTTGGCGACCAATTGGGCTCCTTGTAAACATGACCAACTATATGCACATATTTTTTTTTGTGTTCGCTACTGAAATCAAGTCGAAAAATAGGTTCGGCCATGAGGTCGGAAGTCGACCTTGTCATTTAAATGGACTCTCTGGACACTCTCGACTATTGACAGTCCCTGACCAAATCAGCTCCAGCTAGAATACTGCATTGAAGGTTGGTGTAAGCTCTGACAAATTGAATGGAGGTTGCAATATGCATTATATTTAAATATTATTTTAATCAAAATTATTGACATATACATTAATGTTGATATTAGGTGAGATTAAAGTGCTCTGTTTTTTCACGAGGCAATGAGCAGTAATGGTCAAATTATCTTGCTTCATGGTTTTTATAGTTTGTGTTGAGATTTCAGAGTAATGATACCATTTATTACCTGCAAATTGTAATTTATTCCATCGTGCACGTTTTATTTCTATTCTGATACATATTTGGCTTGTAATGAACTGTTTTCTTCAATATAGATTGAAAATATAATTTTTGGGTTTTGTTTTCTAGAATCCAAGTTCACTACTACTATTTTATTATTTTTTATAAACGACTTAAATGAGGTTTATGATAAGGTCTATCATTAGTTGGTATGCTATGAATTGAAAGTTAACCATCTAGGAAAATTAGTTGTTATTATACATTCACTGCTTGATATTTAGGGGAAAAATGGTTATATATATATATATATTTATATATATATATATATAATATATATATAAATATTATTATATATATACAAAAGCAATAGTTTTTTGTTTGCATGTTTTTTGTTTCCTTTCCTAAAGTCAATTTTGTTTTAAATTTGAGAAATTATTATTAAATTACAATTTTAGACAAGGATTCTAAAATATTAAGTTTATATATTATATATTATATATATATATAAATATATATTTGTGAAAAAAATATAAAAACCAAATTAGTTTAAAATTATATAAAATAATTAACTATTTATATATTTTTTAGATATTTTATCAATGTATATTTAAAATACACCTTTGCATTATATTTAACTTTTGGTTTGTAGTACATTTTATATGAAGATCTTTTTTACTCGTTGATCATGTTCTTTTTATTTTTTATTTTTTGTTTTTTGGGTCCTAATTATTTTAAATTGTGGCAAGTGACTAAATTGTTAAGTTTGATTGGTTTTACTTAAAATTATGGATGGTTGCAAAATGAATTAAAGTTTCAATGAGTGTTTTAATTATTTTGACTAAACTTTATAAAAGTAAAAGAGACTCATTTTAAAGTCACGTGAATGTGAATTTAAATTTTATTTAAATTTAAATTTAATTTTATTCATATATTTTGTAAATTAAGTATTTGAAATATGAAACAGATCCGTAGCGGATAGGCACAATAGGACATCGATAACCACAATGGCGCCACTACCCACCTCGATAAGCAGACACGTTGTGAATCTATCCAGTGAATGAATCAACCAAAACACCCTTGATCTCCTTGAAAAAGGATTAAATTTTGCCATTTCCCCTCGCCCCATCCCTAAAGAAGACATTCTTTGCAGCATAGAGTATGGGATCAGGGATTTACCTGACAACATTAAAGAAACCATCAGACAAGAATGTTCCATCATCCTAAGAAAATCCCACCCGCCCAAAAGCAATATTTCTAAACGTGAACATCTAGCACTCAAAACCGTAAACCAAAACCCTGATATTGTAGTCCTAAGAGCCGAAAAAGGTGGTGCAACGGTCATAATGAACACAAATTATTATAATGAAAATATGATAGACCACCTCATCAATAGTGGTTGTTACATTAAATTAAACAAGAATCCCTTAAAAAGGATGTCAAGAAATGTACAAAATATGATAAAATCAAGAAGAGAGCATAACATTAAAAATTTAATTGAAAACAACCCATACACCCCCAAAATTTATGGAGTCCCAAAGATACACAAAGAAGGCGTCCCCATAAGACCCATTGTCAATATTGTAGGAGGTCCCACTTACCATTTGGCAAAATACCTGGCTAAGAAATTAAGACCTCTAGTTTGCAACACAAGCTCATTTGTCAGAGACTCCACCCACTTCATTAATGAGATTAAAGATCTAAACCTAGATTCGAATGACATATTAGTCAGCTTGGATGTTAAATCATTCTATACCAACATCCCCATAGATGAAGCCATGAAAATGGTCCATAAAATCACAGACTCTGACAACCAAATTAATTGAGGTCTGTCTTAAATCTACCTTCTTTAGTTTTAGAGATGAAATTTATGAACAAACTTGCGGTGTAGCCATGGGATCCCCTCTATCTCCTATCATTGCCAATCTCCTTATGGAGGATTTTGAAGATAGAGCCATTGAATCTTACCCATTAAAACCCAAAACGTGTAAAAGATTTGTTGATGACACTTTCATTATTTGGCCTCATGGACAAGAAAAATTAAATACTTTCTTGCAACACCTAAACAATCTATCTAATTCTATCAAATTTACCATGGAAATAGAGGAAAATGATAGCCTTCCATTTCTTGACATCCTAATAAAAAAAAGCAAAGATGGTTCCATATCTCACTAGGTCTATTGTAAGAAAACCCACACGAAACATTACCTACATGCCAACTCTCACCACCATCCATCCCAAAAAATTGGTGTTGTCGACACTCTAGCAACCAGGGCTGTTTGTATTTTGGATCAAGATCACTTTGAAAAGGAGAAGAACCATCTCATGGATGTATTCGTAAAGAATGGATACAACAAACACCAAGTGATCAAAGCCTTTAAGAATGCTGAGAATCATAAAAATAAACAACCTCTGGATGATCATGTGGGAAAGGTTCACCTCCCCTACATATTAGGCACAATAGACAAAATCACACACATTATAAAAAGAACAAAATCAGAACCACTTTCAAAGCCATGAATACCATCAGTAGATACCTAAAATCGGTCAAAGATCCTGTTGATCCCAAATGCCACAAAGGAGTTTACATGGTTCCGTGTTCATGCGGTAAAACCTACATTAGAGAAATTGGTCGATCTATCCTTACTAAGATTCAAGAACATGCCGTCGACATAAAACACAACCGCTCAAGAACCTTAGCTCTGGCTGAACATTCCAACAAAGCCAATCATAATGTTTGCATAAAAAACTCTAGTGTGGTAGCCAAAATTGATCATTATCACCATAGGAAATTTAGAAAAGCCATAGAAATAGGTAAACACCCTAACAACCTCAATCAAGATGAAGGATGGAAAATAAGTGACAATTGGATTCCTACTTTAACATCCTAATTTACCCTCTCCTAACTTATCACTTCCCCCTTTGCGCTTGACCCTTCACCTCCTTCTCTAAACTTCTTCTCCCTCTCTACACTTCACATTCTTATTAAAAATTGAACCTAATTTTCAATTTTTAATTGTTAATTTACATTCTATCTAGAAATAACAAACTTTTATATATTTTCAAACAAATTAAAAAGAAATTAAATTATTCATAATCAAAATTTCAACCTTTGAATTAATGATAATATTGACGATATATATAATATAATATATATATATATATATTCATATATATTATATATTATATAAATAATATATATATATATATATTATATATATATATATTATATATAATATATATTTGAATTTTTCTACTCCTATATTTGATACAAACTATAATTTTACAAAGAGGTAGTGGCCTCGAGAAGTCTAGCCCAGAGATGCGGCATGCTCACATTACATAGCTGAACACTGACCAAAAAGACTTGCTGAAGACTAACCATAAGAGCTTCTAGGACCATGACCATGACTAGTTCATAGAAACAGAATATGCTAATATCGAAACTGAAGACTGACCAGAGGTAATTCAAAGACCAAAACAGGTTGACTGGGCCCATACAAATAAACGGGGAAGCGCTGCCCAATTCAAAACTGAAATCTGACCCATTAAACAACTGTAATCGTAACCGAGACCCAAAGACATAGTCAGAAGAATGCCGCCCACGCAAGGGAAACCGACAATTTAACTTTATAAAAAAGGTTTGAGCATGAGAACTGTAGAGCATATAATGACTATAAAACATGAGAGAATTGAGCACCTTCGAGCAACAAAGAATCAAAAACCATTGAACGCAGACCTGATTAAGCTTCATTAGAGGAGGAAGGTGACTCTTCAATGATGCAACACCCATATTGTAGGGATCTTCATCCTCAAAGGGATGGCCCTCTTTGCCTGAAGAACTGCCACCAGTACGGACGTTCGGACCAGCTTGAATGTTCATGTCCTGGGTTGCAGTTCCACCATGCTCCTTACTATGCCATGTTTATCTTCCGCCCTCGTCTCCAGAGTCACCCCTGGTGTCACAACAACTAGACCAGAAGTATCCTCTCAAAGCTCAATGGTGGCTGAAGCTATGAAGGAGAAATTACTGAGTGTACAGGGGAGCTGAAAACGAGCGGTGTGAGATTGAGAATTATGAGAGCACGCTGCTAAATTATGCTGCCCTCGACCCCGTCCATGACCACTCCTAGTAATGGGATAACAGTCAGAGCTGAAGTCAGAGGAATAAGACGAGGAGTCCGAAGTGGAGGAGGAGGACTGGCGGATAACTCGCCCATGGGAACTTCCCCTCCTGTAGTGCATTCCCTGGCGCAATCTAGGCATAATGAAAAGAGCAGGAGGTGCTGAACAGGCAGCCGTACTGTGAAGGTGGGGGGGATTGAAAGGGGCCTAGCTTCAGCTCGCAGAGGAGCGCTGGGAAAGATTGGGGACGAGCGACAACTGAATTTGCAGAATGGGCTTTGTGAAACATGAAATTCCGACGATAAATCAACACAACATTCCAAAGCACAACGTTTCCCTGGCCTGGTCCGAGAGCGAGGCTCTACGGCAGCAAGAGAACAACATGAGCGCAGGGGAGGAGCATGAATGAATTCTTGGAGGGGTGCCATGACAGATGAACTTGCAGGTTGGTGTGGAGGGACGAGCTGCATTAACACATCATTGAAGATGTTAGCAGAAGACTTAAAGACTGGCATCACGTGAGGCCGGATGGCTGTGGTAATAAGCCACGCGCCAACCCACCAAGCTGCCCATGTAAAGAACATAATGCTACACACCCGCATCGGGGAAATATTGACATTAACATTAATTAGCATTAATATCGACATTATTTAAATAACTTTTTAAGAAAAGTAATTAATTAAATTAATTAAAATTATTTTAAACATCATTTATAAATTAGATTAATACTAACATTAATATCAACATGATTAAAATCTAATATCAATATGAATTCATTTAAATCATTAAAATTAAAAAAAATTCAAATTAATTCTTCTAAATAAAAAAAAATTTTAAAATTATAATTTTTTTTTTTAAAACTTTGATTTAAAAAGGATTTTTAAATTATAAGAAATTTTAAAAACTTTATTTTAAGAAAGATGAATAGAATTCTAATTAAAAACTAACTCATGGATCTATCTATCTTATCTATCTTATCTATCTATCTATCTATCTATTCTATCTATCTATCTATATATATATATAATATAATATATATATATATATATATATATTTATAACTTTCATATATATTTGAAAAAATTACAAATAAAAATAATAATATTTATATATATAAAAGACTTTCATATATAAAAAAATAATAAAAATAGAAAATAAATAAATTATTTGTAGGATTAATATTAATAATGCAAAAATTATTAATTACATTAATATCGATTTTAATTCTTAATAATTTTTGCTAGATTGTATTACAATCATTCTACTAATTTAGTCTAAAGTAAAAACAATCGAATTAAATAAGGCATACATTAAAATCAATTAAAATAAAAATAAAAACTTTTAAAATTAAATCATTTTATTATTTCAAAAAGATTAAAATTAATTAAAATCATTTTTATGCTTAATTTGAAAATATTAAAATCATTCCAACCAAATATTAAATTATAATTATTAATTTGTGTCAATTACTAAGCATCATCAATAAATTATCATTAATCAAGAAAGTGTCAGCTACTATCATTCTCATTCTCATTCCATCTTAGAACTCTATTTATTCATTCCGATGAGATCTGTCCTACACACTTATTGATCTATCCTGATGATGAGCCATGATGGATGGCTCGAAATGTCGATTCAAATAATTATGGATGCGAGAACTTCGGAAAAAAAACTATACACAAAGTACAAATCGCAGAAACCTCAAAACAACAATGAAAAAATTAATTAAATTTATGATATCTATATACTATTATATATATATATATATATATTAAATATATAATATATATATATATATATAATATATATTATATATATATAGTAAAATTTATCAACAATGTTGTATTCTTTTTAATGTATTTACATAATGCCCTAAAGTGCTTCATTATCAAATTTTATTGTTTTTATATATAAATAAATAGAGTGTTAAGTTGTTTTATATTTGCTTATTTTAAATTCCATGCATGTTAAAATTGTTTATTCAACTAGCTAGTATTCTTGGACGTCATTGTGATTTTGTGTCATTTATATTGGATTTCAGGAAATGTAAATAAACATGAAAGCTTGAATAATTTTAGTTAATAAATACTCTCTCTCTCTCTCTCTCTCTCTCTCTCTCTCTATATATATATATATAGTGATGTATAGTTAGAAACATGTTATTATTTTTATTAGTAGTTTTTGTAAATCATGATGCATTGCTTGATATTCAATGAACAAAATGTTATTGGAGAAAATAAATTGATTGATTTGAACAATAAAAATATAGAGTCATGTATTCATATTTCTAATATAAATTATTCTATATAGGTGTTTTATGTAAATAGATCATGCATTGCTTTAATGCCTTCATAATGTTTATGATGGACCTTTGAAATATATATATTTAGGATTTGATAAAATAATTGTCATATTAGCTGAGAAATATTTGATTTTGCATGTGCTTTTTATTTTATAGGTATGAGATTGTAATGATTAGGATTTTCTAAACATTTGTGCAATTTTGAAGAATAGCTCTAAATTTTAAAGTGCTAAGTACTTTTATCTAGAAGGGCAATATCTAAAACTTCACAATTTTTTTAGAAATTTTAAATGAACTTTAATGTTGTCCATTAATTTGGGGTTAAATTACACATTATCTATGTCTAGGTGGAAAGCTAAACTTTTAAATAAATTTTGAATTATGGAATAATATTAATTTTTTTTTATGTAGCAATTATGTGGGTTTTTTTTTTTTGAAAAGCAATAAAACAAAGAACGGGAACTAGAAGGAATTAAAGAACCTTACAATCTTTGTTATTTGCAATTGTGATGTTTAATAACATTTAATATCTAAAAACTTAAAGACAATTATAAGGGTTTTCAAATACTTTTATATACTTAGATTTGACTTTTTTTGGCCAATTGACGTTTTGTATGATTTGAAGTACAATGTCTAATTTGTTTACAGTTGAACTTCTTCGAGTAATGAAATTAGTTTTTCGAACAATTTTTCCTCGTATTATTTATTGTAGTTGATACTAAAAAGCCTTTAAAGAGTAGTGTTATTTACATTATTAAATCTCTTGATGATATAATGGAATCATGTGATGTCTGCTAGTATGGGTGGAATCTATTATAGAACAGTGCTATGCAATTATGAATGATTTTGAGTCATGGAATGTGTAGTTGTGGAATTGTTAAAGTCATTGCAACAACTTATAAAAGAGGAGGAGACAAATAACCATAAATTACATCCTGCAAATAAAACAAAGAAAATGAAAAACAATGAGCGGTTTGAATGCAATTTCCATGGCAGGTGGATTAGTTGCAATTTTAATTTGTGAAAATGTTTATGTTGTTGCATGCAATATTTTTGTTCAAATATAGAGAACAATGAATGATTTTCAAAGGCGAACATGAAACAATTTTTTGTGTGAGATTTAAGTAATAAATTTGTTGATTCATTATGTCTCAAGTGAGAAAGATTTTTCACAAATTATAATGCTAAAATCAACAAATATTAAATGCACCCCCAAATCTCATAGTCATTTCTATCGTGTATGTCTACTTGGAAGCTTTATTCCAAGATGAGTGGCTATGGAAGCTTAAATTATTGCATTTCTATACAATTTTGGTGCAATATGTTTTGCTCAAATTGACACATTTACTAAAGTACATATGCAATTTAATGTAGTTATAGAACTATGATTAATATTGAGCGTTGTTTCCCCGGATGCGGGTGCCAACTAGCCATATGCAGGTGATGGGACGGGGGTCTCACGGTGGCCACATGCCGACCATGCGCCGAGGCGACTTGGAAGGCGGTGGCGCAGGTCTCTCCCAGAAGGCGGATTTAATAGCCAAGGGATGACAGACTGGGCGCATTAACGCCCCGACCTCACTTCACTGCACTGCTAGGATCAGCTCTGATACAGATTTGATGGCCACCTTAATGGTGGGCGACCTCCGAGGAAGAGCAGGGAGCTCTATAAACAGAGGCCGCCCTGACATCCCTGTCCACACCTGGCTAGAGTTTGGAGTTCTCATTCAGCTGCTGGTTCTGGTTAATTCAGGACTTGCTCTGTTCTATTCATGCCCAGGCCTATTGGTTCAGGCTGTTTATACTCTGCATTACCCTGTCAATATGGTTCGAGAGCGCTAGAGGCTGCTGAGCCGTCGCTGCACTAGCAGAGGAGGGACTTCGCGACGCTCAGCTGAAGTGGAGACCCATCCACCCTGCCATTGTCCTCATTGCCACTGTTTCTGCCACTGCCCGTGCTCTGAAACCGCCAATCCTATCAGGCCTAGCCAATTCATGGAAGCAAGCTCTCCTGGGACCTCATCTTCTCCTTTCTTTGGATCCACAATCTTCTCCTTCGATAGCCCCCTGAACCGTCCGCGCATAAATGCCCACATCTCCATTCTGTTCATCGATGAAGCCGTGGACGAGGGCAGCTCCAGTGCTCCGCTTGAGTTCGTTCCTCTGAGGGACGAGGCCAAAGAAGCTGAATTGCACCAGGCAGACAAAGGGAAACATGCGAAATTGCCAGACCCACAGCTGGAAAGGAGCCAGCAGCAACCTGAAGCGGTCGTGGTAACAGAAGGCAAGGTGCAGGACGAGGAGGAATACGGACCATGTCCAATTATGGAGGAGCCGGAGGAATAGCTCGTCGTAACGTCTCAGGTTTTGGTGCTCGGAGGTGGTTCTAGTTCTCCCGTCTCTCCGGTTATGTCTCTTTGTCCATCTGTCTCTAGATGTCCACGTGTTATCTTGTTTTTTTATGTCAACTTGTCTTAGAGGTATTCTGCCAACGCTGAGCAGAAGAGTTGGTCATTTTTGGGTTCGGTCCTCTGTTTTTGTGGCTAGGCAAGAATGTCAGTTTAGTTCTCCCCTGCGTGGGAATTTTTCTGGGTCACAAACGCCCTGTGAAGGTATGCAACAGGTAGTATTTCTCCTGGCTACACCTGGTTGATCCATTTTTCCATTATCTCTGGCAGATGGATCTCACAGATAGCTCGATTGTTTTTATTTTCAATTTCTGTAGTCATGTGTGGCTATAATGTTATTTGTTATTTATGGCATACTAGATAATGCTTTCAATGGATAGTAAACAATATGATACAAAGTTAGACTGCCCACCTTGGTTTGCAATTTAATATAGTTATATTACTATGACTACAATTGGGCAATGACTTTTTATTTGTGCTTTCTTTAGTCACGTGTCACTAGAATGTTGTTTATTGCTTATGACATAGTAGGTAATGCTTTCAATGGTTAGTAAACAATATGATACAAAACCACATTACCCATTTTTGGGCATTGTTATTTGTAGAATAGATTATCTATATATATATTATATATATATATATTATATATATAATATATATATATATTAGCTCTAGTAGCATTGAATGCAATGTTAATTTGTCTTTGTACACAAGTGCTATGTAGCTTGCATAAATTCAGGGCTACGGTGCTATAAATACTACTGCGCCTAGCATACGTTGGTGATTCTCATGTAGTATCATTCTAAGTTTGCCAATCTCTTCATGATCAATATGTGATCACGTAGACATTTGAATTATGTATAGGCTATGCATGAACACAAAGTATATAGGACTAATGTAATTAATTTTATTGTATCATAAATCATATAGAGACAATTTAGATAGAAGAATTCTAAAATCATATATATATATATATCTATAGCAAAAAATTTAGAATTTTTATGGAAAAAAAGCTACATAGGTATTTTTCCAAAAAGCAACAATGTGTGGTGTGTTTCATTGATCAAAACGCTTACAATTTTTCTTTGGTGCTTCTTGCTAGATAGAAATATCAATGATTAGTTTTTCTAGTTTTCACTTTTTCCATTAACTCCATGAATTGTTTTTTGTCTACCAATTATGTCTGGGTTTTGTTCCTCCATATACACACACTAACTATGAGACTTTCTCCAATTGCTATGATGTGGACATGTCAAAAAACTACATTTTTCATGTGGTTAACCATA
This sequence comes from Pinus taeda, assembly GCA_000404065.3. NCBI lineage: Eukaryota > Viridiplantae > Streptophyta > Pinopsida > Pinales > Pinaceae > Pinus > Pinus taeda. The sequence goes on along the minus strand of APFE030268867.1, from coordinate 179,087 downwards.
GGTATGCTCAAACAAAAGGAGATATATCCATTTTCACCAAGTCTTAAAAAATAAATATTACATTATGTTAGGAACCTAAATACTTTACATTTTATTTGATAGCATAATGTCTTTATATGCAACAATAGGTTAGTAACTTAGATATGGTGCAATTAATAGCTTAATAAACATTTGAATATGTTTATTATTTCAGTAAGCTTATGAATATGATAATTTTTAAGTTTGTGGAAAAACCTGTGACCAATTTTTGAAACCAACGTTTCGGACTAGCTTAGTGAGTCCATCATCAAGGAAAAGTGATTTGTATTTTGCGAAGAGAGAGCGTGAAATCATGGAGCTATTAATAGTTAATTGAAAAATATTTGATGTCCTCTTTTATTGTCAGCTTTCAAATGACTAACTGATTAATAATTATTTATTTATTTAAATATTTTTTTTTTGTTTTTTTGTTATTGGTTTTTATTTTTATTTTTATTTTATTTTATTTTATTTTATTTTTTATCCACTGGAAAAATCTGTAATTTTCATTATATTAGGAAAATTACATATTGTAGATGCAAGTTGCATATGCTGTATTGTGTCATACAAGATCCACCACGCAGGGTGTTCTGTCATGAGTATAAACAAAAGTATGTGTTAAGTCACATATATGTCTGGCTAGTAGCCTGTACAAGATCACGCAGGAGCTGTTGTCAAAATATGATATCTATATCTATGAACAATTATCAACAAAATCAAAACACTGTATTATTGCCGGATACCGGGACTGTTGTCCCGCTGTTCTCTCTGGTCTATGTACGACCTGTGGTAGTATCTGTATTCTTCATACCCCTGCATCTCCACTATTAGCCATTCTCCTCTGGGAAGTATCGTGGCCTTCTTGGATAATTTGTCAGCCTCGCTGTTATGTTCTCTGTATATATGAAGACAGGAGAAATGATTAAAAGCTGCCTTGAGAGTATGTGCATCATATAATATATTGTTGAGTGTGTGAGAATGACATATAGTGGCATTATTAATCCAATTTACAACAGTCATTGAGTCCCCGAAGATATTGAGATTTGTATACTAATGATCCAAAGAGAAATGCATAAGATTTCGAATGGCCAAGAGTTCTGCATAATTATTTGATCCTCTGCCGAATCCCATTTTCACTAAGTATCTATGGTGATCATTTATATGAAGAACAAATCCACCCTCGCATCCATTTTGATTTGCAGCCCCATCAAAGAATGCCCAAGGATGAGATTTATCGATAATGGGGGGAGGCTGGATCGTCCTTGTTCGAGTGGGAGGGGGGTCGGGGAGTTCTTGATATGCAAAAATAATGTTTGCTTCTGTTCGGGGCCAGCACTCAGCCTGATCATCGAATACATATCGATTCCGAGCCAACCAAATATGCCAGGTTACCACGAGGGGAAGGTTAAGCAGTTTGGAGCCCGGGTGACAGCGATTCCAGTCTGTCCAGGTGCTTGTAATATCATGCCGCTTTGCAAAGAGAGCACCAATATGGTCCATAAATGGATTTGTGGGTAAGGTGTTCACCCGTGGGGATGATATCTTTGAGGACACACCAAAAGAAAAGTATGGTGCGAGGGGGGGCATTCAGCTTCCAAATGTCACGCCACCACGATGGAGAGGGTTCAGGTTTTCTGTGCATAATAAGCGCGCCATACCCAATCTTAGGTGCATAGATACCATTGTCAACCAAACTCCATACAAGTTCGTCCGATCCTTGTTTTATGCGAATATGGGATTCGTTTAAAGCGAGGACATATTCGCTCCATTGCTGATGCCATTGAGGAGGTAGGTCCAATTGTTGAGCCGATTTCCATGCTTGAGTAAATATATCTGTACGTTGATGGTCGGCAATATGAGCAAAACACCGGATGTCACGTTCATGTAGAAATGTAATGAGATCTCTGTTGAGAATATGTCTGCCCCCACTGCCTATCCATGGGTCCAGGCCGATCCTGCCCAGCGATCCATCATTTATTCGCCAGACTAGATTATCCCGGATGAGGGGCAAGGAGTGAATCAGAGCCTTCCAAATCGATGAACATCCCTTCGTTGTCCAGGTAGGTAACCTAGCCCAATCCAAAATGCTCTGGGGCCAAATGTATTTGTGATATGATACTTGAGCCCAAAAGTTTTGACTGGTTGGTAGCGACCATCCCATCTTTGCAGCGAGTGCCATAGTGAAGTCGGGTAGATTTTTGAGGCCCCAGCCACCCCATTTTTTGGGCAAGGTGATCTTCTTCCAGCTAATCCACGCAAATATTCTTTTTTCATGATTTCCATTCCAGAGATAATGGTTGCACAGTTGCTTCAATCGGCCCAGAATATTCCTCGGTATCCATGCAAGAGCCATCTAGAATACCGGGGTAGCCTCTAAGACGGACTTAATGAGGACCAATCTGCCAGCCCTGGAAAAATATCTGAAGCTCCAGCCAGTGAGTCTTTTTTCCAACTTAGAGACCAACCACACCTAATCAACAATTCTTTGACAGGTAGGATTTAACCTGAAACCCAAGTATTTAAGTCCTCGATCCAGGGGAAGGATATTATAGGGAAAAACCTGCAATGCCAGCTGCGATTCTTGTACCAAAGTTTGGGAGCAAGTGATAGAGGATTTTGACTGGTTAGGGAACATACCAGTAGTTGCAGTAAAAAGTAGGAGGATCTTCGAAAATGACCTTGAGTCTCGTACACTGCCATCCAGTAGGATAAGAACATCATCCATGAAGAGAAGATGTGTGAGGAAGCATATATCGGAGATGCGAAGGCCCCGAACATCACCCGATTGCTTAGCAGAGTCTATGAGACAACTAAGGCCTTCCATGACCAGCAAGAAGAGCAGAGGAGAGAGGGGGCAACCCTGTCTCAGGCCCCTTTCGGAGTGAAAAAAGGGTGTGGCCGAGCCATTAATGAGAATACTGAAAGAGGGAGAGGAGATACAAGCCATGATCCATGAGATAAAGGTGTGAGGGAAGCCCAGGTGGATAAGGATCAATTTGATATAGAGCCAGCTGACCTTGTCAAAGGCTTTTGAGAGATCGATCTTAAGGAGAATACCTTTTAGGTGCCTGGACCAAATAGAGTGAATAGCTTCTTGAGCCAGGCCAACGGGCTCATGAATCTGTCTAGATTCAAGGAAAGCAAATTGTTGAGGGGCAATGGACCTGGAGAGGATAGGTCTGAGACGATTGGCAATGGTCTTAGATATGATTTTATAGAGACAATCACACAAAGAGATTGGCCTGTAGTCATCAAATGAATCAGGGGCATCTGTTTTGGGAATGAGAGCTATGAAGGTAGAATTGATGGCATGATAGATGGATCCAGTAGTTCTGCTCTCCTCCACCACTTTCAGGAGATCCTGCCCCAGAACTTCATAGAAGGCTATATAAAATTCAATGGTCCAGCCATCCGATCCCGGGCTCTTGTCTTTTTTGAACCATTTCAATACTCCTTCAAGCTCCCCTGTCGAAACTGGATCATTTAGTGCCGCCACATCGTCTTCCTCAACAAATATTGGGAAGTGATTTGCCACATTGATGATATCAGGTAGATTAACTTTTCGGCGACACTTGTAGAGGTTCCTGAAATGTGAGATGCCCAGGTGAGCGAGCTTGTTGAAGGAGTCTGCCATATCTCCCTCAGGTGTGGGGATCTTCCAGATAGTATTGGACACCTTCCTACCCTTGGCAAAGCTATGGAAGAACTTCGTATTATCATCTCCAGCTTGAATCCATAATGCCCTGCTCCTTAGTCTAATGGATTCCTCTCTCTCTTTGAGGATTTTAGCTTTTTGATTCTCCAGGTCAATCAGTTTAACCTTGTCTGCTGCTGAGCTGAAGCCCAAACCCCTTTCATTTGTGAGCGAGCAAAGTTCTGCTTCAATATGAGTTAGTTGAGCGGTGTCTTGAGCCTGCTTCTCTTTTGCCCAGACAATGGATAGATGTTTAATATCTGTGAGATTTTTGCAGAATCCTCTTGCAAGAGATTCTGATCCATTGATTGGGTGAGATCTCCAGTAATCAGATATCATCTTGATATATGATGGGTCCTTCAGCCAAGTATGATTAAATTTAAAAGGGGCTTTAGGCTTCTTGAAGGGACCCTGAATTTCCAGGTATATAGGAGAGTGATCCGACCATGCTCCCGAGCCAACCCATTGTTTGTAGTGTTGCAATCGCTGAAGGAGAGCATCTTTCATTAGGAATCTGTCAAGCTGATGGGCTAAAGCAGCGTCCCCCACCCTACGGTTTCTCCAAGTGGGAAGTATTTTTTGCATGGGGATATCCACAAAGTTTGTTTGCTCAAGTAGACTAGTCATGAAGTCAGTAATGGAATCTATTTGAGCCGTCGATCCCCATGACTCCCTGATCCCTAATGAGAAATTGAGGTCTCCTCCGATAACAACCGGATCTTCGCTCAAAATGGTAAGATGGAGGAGTCTTTGCCAGAAAGTTTCTCTCTGATTGCAGGGGGCATATACATTTACCGTGCAGAGGTTCATGCCCAGTTCAGTAGAGAATATGTCAAGCCCCAGATATCCAGATCCTCCCCATGACGATTCCACTCTTATTGTGCGAGGGTTAACTCCAATGACCAGTCCACCAGATCGACCAGCAGCATCTAGGGCATAGTAGGTCCAGCCAGGAGTCATGGCTTGCATGACTCGAGTGACCTGATTTGCTGAACATAGAGTCTCTTGAAGCATGATGATATCAATAGGATCGGTCTCGATGAGCCGATTCATGGCTAGTTTCTTGGAGGAACTAGCTAGTCCTCTGCAATTAAAGGATAGGCACTTCATGGGGGGACATCTCTCGGGGTGTGTCATGCTCTAAGGACCCCGTCAACGGTGGACTGACGACCTGATACAAACTCAGCCCCTGCTTTCTTAATAGCCTTGGAAAGGTGGGATTTTCGGCCCCTGGTGGGCGTGGTACCTACCTCAGGCACCACAATGCCCAGACCCGAAGGTTTGATGGGCGGATCTTTAGCGAGAGTTCTGGAGCGAAGGAAGTATGAGTGCGGGGGGGAGGGATCCGAGGTAGGTCGGGGAGATGATTCCACGGGGGAGGATGGGGCAATAGAAGGGCCCGAGGTACACATGAAAGGGGGCGATGATATTGCACAATGAACCATGGAAGTCTGTATGGAGGAACCACATACATTCATAATATCAAAAGAAGATAGAATGGGGAGGGAAGGTGTACCCGAGACCATACCAGCTTCAGCTGTCGAGCGAGCCCTGGTCCTTGGCGGGGAGGGTTGCCGAAGTCCAGGATCGACTGTAGGTGAGGTTGTTGTTGGGAACAGTCCCGAAGAGCTAGGTCGAGCAGTAATTGGAGATGCCGTTCTGGATGGAGCTGGAGTGACCCTCGGAGATTCCTCAGCTTTTTTGTTGAGTGGACAATCCTTGAAGAGGTGCCCAACTTTGTGACATCACCTGCAACGGAAAGGGACTCCTTCGTAATCAAGGATTTGAACCCTGATACATCTTCCCCACTATAGGGTAATCTGTTCTTCAAGTCCATCGCGGGTGTCTAAATGAACCAGAATTCGCGCTAGGGTTCAGTTCCTTGATTCGACAAATGTGCGATCATGATCCAGATAGGTACCCAGTGCATTCACGATCCTAATGAAGACTTCTTCAGCCCAAAACTGCAGTGGAAGGCCCGACAGACGTACCCATATCGGCCCAGCTCCAATTTGTTTGTGTTCCGGATCAAATAGGGGGGTCCATATTTTGAGAAGGACCGGGGCCATCTCAATATGCCAATAACTGGCCAGAACCATATTCGTGTGACTTTCCTTAGTAAAATGGAGAGAGAACCATCCTCTGGGGAGGAAATGCACTGCAGGAAGATCGAATAATACACCACCCCATATTTCCTTCACCCATTGTGTGAGCCGTTTAGCCGAGTATGCCCTACCCCAGACATGCCCTACCAGAACAGTGTTTGCCATATCCATGAGGTCACTTAGGGCCGTGGATTCGTCGAACTTGATAGTGATATCCTTAGCTGTGGCCTTGATGCACTTGGATTTTTTCTAGCTGGTTCGAGGTGTCGATGGGTGGTCCACCAGGGGATTAGAGATACCCTCCAGTGGGGAGGGTTTGGATGGCTTAACCTTAACGGTAGGAGTTTCGAAGCAACTGGATGGGTGAGACCCCGATGATAATGGAAAAGCAGTAGAGGGTACCGGCGGGATAGATGATGGAACCGAAAAGAAAGTTGAGGAGAGCAGATTGAAAGAGGGCAAAGGAGGAGTGTGCGAAGCCAGGAAATTGAGCGAGCCCGGGGAGAGGGGGGAACCTCGAAATTAGGGGATTCGATAGGGCCGAACCAGAAATAGGCTGAGAAGAACTGAGGCTAGGCAGCGAGGCGATAGGTGGGTGTAGAGGCTGATCCGGTACAGTCGCTGAAGGAGAAGGTGCGTTCAGTAGGCTAGAAGCGAAATTAGGGTTACCGAATATAACTCGGTCTGGAAAAGGCTCCTCCGAGAAGTCCACCGCCTCTAATTCCATATTTTCGGCCATCGCTGTCTCCTGAACGATATCCGAAGGCGACGGGTGGAGTATCCAACAGGCGAAATGATGCTAGTATTACCCTGTGTAATGACCGCGACGGAGTTGCTGCAGCCTATCCTGTTGAAACCCTAGCTGTGATGGTGTAGCTGCAGGCGATCCTGTTGAAAACCTATCCGAACCCTTCCCCAGCGCGCGCCATTTCCAGTTTTTTTGTTATTGGTTTAATTAGTGATTGATTATATTTAAATTTATTTATTTATTTATTATTATATTATTTTTTATGTTATTGGTTTAATTGGTGATTGGTTATGTATATATTTAAATTAATTAATTAATTTTTTTGTCTATAGATTCTATGTTATATATTTAAGTTCTTTGCTATGTATTAAATACTTTACTAGTAATGTATATAATTTTAAAGTATATCTGTATTTATTGCTTTTTTTATTATGAATGTTTGTATATCTGTATTTACTTCTTTTTTTGTTTTATTTAGTAAGGGCTTCCACGTGCTACTTAATTTTAGTCCATCATCTCTATTCATGTTGTTAGAGGATTTTTCAATTTCAATTGCCTCTTTCACCCTTCTTTTTAAATAATGGTCTTCCTTGTGAATTAATTTTTCTTGATCCATACAAATATAGTGTGAGGAAGAACATGCATGCTCTGCCAGACTTGATTTTTCCGACCTGTTTCTTGTAATATCATTAATGTGTTCTTTTAACCTTATGCGAAAGGATCTCCCTGCTTCACCTATATATACGTTTCCACATGAGCCGGGAACCGAGTATACTCCTTTGTGATTTTTTGGGTATATTGAGTCCTTAGCAGAATCAAGCATGTTTTTGATGGTGTTAGGGGGCGTGAAGGAAACCATGATGTTATGCTTGGAGAGAATTCTGGCAATTTTTTCTGTGGTTCCTTTTATATAGGGTAAGGAGATTCTAGGGTTTTCAAGAGTTTTCCTTTTTTGGGTATTGGTTGTGGATTCTTTAATTATTTTATGGATAATGTATTTTTGATAGCCATTGTTTATAAAGACCTTGTGGAGATGGTTAAGTTCTTCCTCTAGATGTTCAGGGTCATAGATTCTAAAAGCTCTGGTAGCTAGGGTTTTGATGACGCTGAATTTTTGCTTCGGATAGTGGTGGGAATTTGAATGAAGATATTTGTCAGTGTGAGTTTGTTTCTTGAAGACCTGGTGGCTTAGTTTTCCATTTTTCTTGGTAAGGAGGACATCTAGGAAGGGGAGTTGGTTGTCTTTTCAATTTCAATAGTGAATTTTATGTGTTTAGAGAGGTTGTTTATGTGTGATAAAAATTCATTAAGTTTATCTAAACCATGGCTCCATTTAGCGAAAATGTCATCTACATATCTTTTCCATACTTCAGGGGTAAAGGGGAAATATTTAAGGGCCATTTGTTCAAAATGTTCCATGTATAAGTTGGCAATCAATGGTGATAAAGGAGAGCCCCTGGCAACACCATGAGTTTGCTCATAGATTTTCCTTTGAAACTGAAGTATGAAGATTTAAGGCAAATGCCTACTAGTTCCACTGTTTCAAGGTCTGTGATTTTCTTCAATACTTATATGGCTTCATCTACTGGAATCATAGTGTAGAGAGACACTATGTCAAAGCTAACTAGGAGGTCGTTGTCACTAATATCTAGGTTTTTAATCCATTCTATGAAAGAAGCAGAATCTTTGATATAAGAGGGAGTGTTACCGGATAACAGTCTAAGTTTGTTAGCAAGGTATTTTGCTAACTAGTAAGTGGGTGAACCTATAGTGTTCACTATGGGTCTCAATGGGACTCAGAATTTATGGATTTTGGGCACACCATATATTCTAGGGATGATGGCATTATTAGGTATTAATCTGTTCATAATAGTAGAATCAAGAGAGGAGTTTTTGATTTTGTTACTAACCTGGTGAAGGATTTTGTTGCTAGGGTCCTTGTTAAGAACTCTATAGCAGCCACTCTTGTTAAGGTGTTCTTCCATCTTATTATCATAATCTTCTCTATCCATAATAACTGTGGCATTTCCTTTGTCTGCTTTTAAAATTATAATGTTTTTGTTTTTCTTGATGTTTTTTAAAGCTTTGGATTCTTCTTTGGAGATGTTGCTAGGAGGAGGTTTGGCATTTCTGAGAATTATGGCAATGTACTGTCTTATTTCTTTTGCAACATTTCGATCTGTGTTTTTGATGATGACTTCATTGTTGCTTATGATATCATTTACATGAATTTTGGTTGGAGATAAAGCGAAATTTAGACTTTTTTCTAGTAGCGATTTCAGGTTATCATCTAATGCAGCTTTGAGAGGTTGATTACAGTCGAGTTTCAAATTTTCCAGTTTTGTTTACTGAATTTGTCGAGTTCTTGATGTAGTCAGTGGCAGCAGCTTGGGGTGCTTCATTAATTTTTTGCGTTGAGATATTTAATTGAGCGTTGGATGGGGGGTAATCAATGTAGGTGGCAGTGAAAGTAGAGCTTAGATTGCGCGGTGCTGAACAATTGGTTTCAACCTGTGCTGTCAAAATGCTGTCCAACAGTATGAAGGGAGAACTGAGTTGAGCAGTATCATCCACGTAATCATTGCCTACTTTCTGCGTTTTATAACTTGCGTGTTGGAGAGAGCGCAGTGCTTTGTTAATTTTCTGCGTTGTGATGTCATTTGATTCTGGATTGTGCCGTACTGAACAATTGGTTTCAACTTGCGCTGTCAAGATGTTGTTCAACTGCATGAAGGGAGCACGGTGTTGAGCAGTATCATCCTCGTATTCATTACGAACTTTCTTTGTATTTATATCTTGCGTGTTGGAGAGAGCGCAACACATACCTAAGATGTTGTCTTGTTGAGTAGTATTATGCTGAGGGCTGTGCTCATTGCCTTCTTTCTGCGTATATATAACCAGACTATTGGAGAGAGCGCAACAAGTATTGGTGGTTGGGTGTGTTGTGGGGGGAGAATGATGTTTGGAGGGGCTGGGCATGGCCAGGACTAACGCCGAGTTGGAATGCTAGTTGGGTTTTTGATGCACCTAAGTTGTGGAAAGATTTATGAGTATATCTTTTGCGTTATTGTTGAAGTCAGAGTTTCTTAGGGTTTTAAGTTTTTTGGTTTTCTTTGCGAAAGTGTAATTAAGAATCCTTTCAGCTTTGGCGAAGGTGAAGGCGTCTATGTTCTGCCAAAGATCAAAGCAAAGAGTTGATGATAGCTGGAGATGCAAGCCCATAAGTTTTTCAGATAATTTAATTAATCGAAATCTGGCGAATTTGATTTCATGTTTGATGAGGGTTTTACTAAGTTTATTGAAGACAGAAATGTTCCAACCACGTTTAAGGGGATGGCTACATTTAGCGAAGTTTGGAGTGAAGTTTTCATCTCTACATTGTTTTAGAAATATGATATTCGATAGGTTTCTAGCTCTGGAGATTCTCATCTTCTCAAAATTTAGAGCATTGTTCATTATGTCCCTTCCATGGTGGGACTTAATGGTGTTAAAGAGAGACTCCATACAGGTTGGTAGAATTTTTAAGTTTGTGGAAAAACCTGTGACCAATTTTTGAAACCAATGTTTCGGACTAGCTTAGTGAGTCCATCATCAGGGCAATGTGATTTGTATTTTGAGAAGAGAGAGCGTGAAATCATGGAGCTATTAATAGTTAATTGAAAAATATTTGATGTCTTCTTTTATTGTCGGCTTTCAAATGACTAACTGATTAAATAATGTTTTTTTTTTTTTTTTTTTTGTTATGTTTTAATTAGTGATTGATTATATTTAAATTTATTTATTATTATTATATAATAATTAAATAATTTTATTATTTATTTTATTTTAATTTTATTTACTTAATTATTATTATTATTTATTTATTTATTTATTATGTTATGTGGTTTAATTGGTGATTGATTATGTATATATTTAAAAATAAATAAATTAATTTATTTACTTTTTTCTATAATTCTATGTTATATATTTTAAGTTACTTTTGCTATGTAATTTAAGCTTATACTTGTAATGTATATAATTTAAAGTAATAGTTTGAAGTTATTTATGGTTGTCGTTATTAATTATATTAAAAGAGAGTTTAGGGTTGGTTATATATTTATTTATTTATTTTTTGTATTTAGAATGTTGTTATGTATTTACTCGCATTTTTTATTATTATTTCAAGCTAACGGTATCCAGGTGCTAATTGATAAATTGTATTAGTAGTTTTATGCTTGTTATCTTAAATTAGAGTTGTTAATGATAGAAGACTATATTGTAATTTGTTTTTGAAGCTAATATTTGGATTCTATTTGATTTATACATTTTGAAAAGAATTTACAGTAATTGTTATATATATATAATGGAATTTTGCAAATTAAATATTGTATTATGAAATTTGTTAAAATGATAATAATGCTTTTGTTGCTATTATTTTAAATTGCATAAATGCCTTTAGTTTTAAATTATGTTTCAATTTCAAAAAATGCAATCTTCAAGGTTCATTATGGCCATTTTCGTCTACTCCTTTTTCACAGTGCTAGGTACTCATTTTCAGAGTATTATGAAATAAAAAACAGGGAGAGGAGATAGTCACAAAGACAATGTAGACTAGATAATATATGAGGTATACAAATTTTCTAGTATCATATGTGCTGATTAAACATTCAATGCAATCGATGATGTTAATGCTATAAATCATTGTCACATTTGGACAATTTGTCGGGTTGTCTTAATATACTTTATGGCAATAAAAAATAGTTTTGCGTTGAAAGGATCAATAATGCAAGAAATTGATCACAAGTTATCTAGATTCAATCTACATAGATTAGAGCATTTATTCTATCATCCTGGTGATTGTTTATTTGACTCATTGCTGTTCTTCTTCACTTTCACTATAGTTCAACTGAAATACGACATGGATTTGTAAACCAATTTCGACATTGCTTACCTCATGGACATGATGTTGCTTTGCATTCATTGCATATAGAATTGACTCCTGAACACCTTTAGGATATTCATCATGTTAATGATATTAAAATGTACTTGAAAGGATTTTCTACACCTTTTTCTATTTGTGCTCCATCTACAATTAGCTTATGGGGGGGGGGGTCCATTTTGTATCAAATGGTTCTCCAAGTGGTTTTCAGTTCTAATCAATATTTGACTATTTAAAAATGGCCAATCATATCTATGGTTCAATTTAGACATTTATGGCTATCAATATAATATTTTCCTACATAACCAAAATCTTACATGTGGACATTTTGAACCACTATTGTTACATAGCACAATAGATAGTGTAGCTTCAATAAATAGAACGATTGGCCCATGAATTTGCCCATACTGATTCTCACATGGACAATTTGACTTATTGTCAATTGAGAAAATCTTATTTGAACAAGGCTTCATGATCTATCGACAAAATTTCAATGACTGCCATGACTCTTTGTTTGAGTCTACTTGCACGCTTGCACCATGGTTTGATATGTCTAATATCAGAAAAACAATTGCACAAAATTTTTACAATTGTTTCATTTGCAATGATGATAGAGCTATCAATTGCTTATAACAACACCTTAGTGCTAAAAACATTGAACAAGAGTAATGTATCAATGATAGGCAAACTTATATTATAAATTCAATGCCATTTGTACTTGGACATATAGACGGAAAAGGTTTTGCAATACAATGGATATGTGAAATCATGGATATGTGAAATCCTTGATGTTAACATATATATCTGGAATATAGAAACAAAATATATTTCCTTGAGATTTTATTCATCAAAAACTTTCTCCAAAGTCTTGTACCTTATGCATATACCAATATCTACATCACATGCACATTTCCATGCAATTCTAGAAATTCGGAATGTTGAGAATATTAATGACAATGACAATTTACCACAAATGCTTCAAGGAATCTCGAAACATATAACTTCAAGTTGATCTCAAGTGTACCTTGTAGATGTCTTGTTAGCAAAGAATCTAGGTTTACTAGATGTTCTACTCAATTAAAGCATTTTTCAATTAACGACACAATAATCCTTTTTCAATGGAGACACAAAACAACAAAGAACTGTCTACTTATTTTTCCAATGCTTATAGTAAGCAGTACACTCACTTACATCAATTGAAATTTACAATATGAGTACAAGGTGCTATAATACAAGAAGCACAAAATCAACATGTAAAGTCAAATAAAGCAATTGAGGCATATTTACAATCTTTCCAAGATACGCCTACATATGCATGTTGCATTTGTGATAGATTGTCCTTTGGGAAGGACATGCAATCTATGAACAAAGACATATTATCTACTATTTTCTATCTGATGCCTGCTTCAGACTTCAAAGCCATTAAACTCAATGAAAAAATATGCAAATCTTGTAATAATTCAATACTCAATGAAAAAGTCCCTACATTTGCATCACCTCTTTATATTCGACGAAATGAAAAATTGATCTTCATTACACAATTGACATATTTGGAAGAGAGGTTAGTGGCACCAAGGATGCATTTTTCACAAATAAGACAACTTGGCTAAAAAATATCACAAATTGATTAACAAGACCAATCATAAATGTTCCTTCCAATTTATATAGAATTCAAAGAGCATTACCTAGAGATATTGATGACAATATGACCATGGGAATTATGCTAAAACGAAAATAGGAATACAATAATGCTTATTTGTATGGAAATGTTAGACCCAAGAAAGTGATGTGTGCATTACATGCCTTATGTAACACATCTTTATACAAGAGCGAACAAATAGTAATCAACTATGAATGGAAAAAACATTTGGATCAAAGTAGACAAGATCATGAGAACAACAGTCCAAAAATGAAGGAACTAGACTCACCAAATGCAGATAATGATCTAGAGTGAGAAACTGAAATACTTGTACATGGTTATTCATATGCCTACCTTATCCATGATCTTGATACACGAATAATACAGATTGCACCTTCTGAAGGGTTTTGTCCTACGCACTTTTCAAGACAAATTATTTGAAGAACTAAACTTCCTGACATTGTTCTTTAGATTAAGTCACCTTACTGATGTTATCAATCAATTTTCGTATAAAAAAATAGCACAATGGGAACTATTGCACATGTCTGGTGAATTTTCAACACATATTACAAATATTTTTTTAAAATAAATTTGTATTTTGATAAACCAATTTTCTAACTCGGATTTGATTTCTGTTTGTAAAGGAGAACTTAAAGGATAAAATCTAGTTGTTAAAGACATTAAAAATAGAAGAAATATTCAGAAATTATTAAAGTCACCAATTTCATATCAATGTTTAAGAATCATTCACACATCCTATGACTATTTTCAACACTTACGAAAATATATATTTGCAATGATACGATAACTTGGTCCACCGGATTTCTTTGTGACATTCACTAGTGTTGAGCATCCTTGGGAACCATTAATAAATGCATTAAAAATACAAAGTACTCACTCCATAAAAAACCAGGACAATAATTTTGATGATGAATGCATTGAAACAATGATCAAACGTAAATTGGTCACATGTAGTCAATATCATAGGCATAGAATCTTGTCACTACATTCCTTGATAGCAAAAGACATTGAATTATTTGGTCAAGTGCACGATTATTTTTTATTACATAATTCCGAAGTAGAGGAAGAAATCATGACCATGGATTACTTTGGATTCAAAATGCGCCAATATATCAACAATCCCTTGATGTCAATGTCATAGGTTTCATTGATCAATATTTGACTTTTGAGTCAACAATTTTTTCGAACCAAATGATTCAATTTCAAACTAATCACAACACAAAAAATTGCAAAAAATAAAAAAATAATAGTTGTATATTTGGTTTCCCTATCCCACCAATTGATGAAACTTGTATCTTGCATCCTTTGTGCAATGAAAACAATGATATGAAAACAATGCAAAAGAAACTTTCATTTATTCTATAGAACAAATCCTATTCAAAGAACATAACATTTGTCATGTTTTTAGCCGATCTTGGAATTACAAAACAAGAATACATCATACTCTTACGATTTTGTATTACTCAACCAATTGTACTACTCAAAAGAAATCCTTGCGATGTGTGGATAAATGCATTTGCAAAAAAATCCTTCGTTGTGGCAAGAAAACACATATTCTCAATTTATTTTAGATGCCTATGTTGCAGTAGCATATTGCAGCTCTTATATGACAAAAATGGATCGTTCGACGACAATTGTATCTAACTAAATTTGAAAAAATTGCATATCTTGCATAGACAACAAAATTGAAACTATTCATAAGGTTGGAAACACATTTATAAATATGCAACAAATGTCAAGTCGACAAGTAGTCCACATTTCTATATCATTGCCTTTGTATTCTTCTTCTAGAAAAACATTTTTTATTAACACTGCTCCAGTTGAAAAACAAACATGTGTTCTAAAAAGACCTATTTTATTAGAACAAGAACATGATAATTATGAAGATATTGTTTGGATGGCAATTGTTGATAGATATGTTGCACGTTCTGTTGCCCTTGAGCAAGTTTTCTTCGCAGAATATGTTTCCTCTTATTCAATCATGAAAACAACATAAAAAAGAAAAAGAAACGTCCATGTGTCATAAGATTCATTCGATACAATGAACACGTGGACCTAGAAAACCATTATGGAGAAAAACATGATGCTTTACATCCCATATAGGGAGTCTAAATACACATTAAAAAAATAAGAAACATGGGATGAAGCATACTTTTCGCATAAACACATTATTAATGTCATAGAAAAACAATTTTCTCGTTTAGTCTCACCATGGGGTGATATTGAAACTGCTTCCATTACAATTGCATCCCAAAGTGATGAGATATTTATGCTTCACTTGCCATTAGAAACTTACAATATGACTTGTTCTAATGAAAGATATGACACTCAACAAGATTTGCAAGAGAAAATGCAATTCAAAACCACTCAAACTAAATATACAAAAAACAATGGATTCATTAAGCGTCCCTTTGTTTTGGACACATCGGCATACCGTGAAATTATGAGACAATTAAATCAAGAGAAATAATTAATAATCGAACAAATAGTTCTATGGAAAAATAATAATCCTGGTAAGCAATTCTATTTGTTCATCATTGGAGGTGCAAGTACATGAAAGAAATTCACTACAAAAGCACTTTACCATGCACTGATATGTCTTTATAACAAAGACTTACAAAGTGACACTTTGAAGAAAGAGGTCTAATACTTGATTTATTGGAAAAATTGCATATATTACACATGGTGTTACAGTCCATTCAACTTTGCGTTTTCCACTTTCACCATATCACATGGTGCCATTGGATTCTAACACACTCAATATATTGAGCAAAGAATATGAACAACTTAATTTTTTGTTGATAGATGAGGCTTCATTAATTGGGTCTCGATTGCTTTATAACATTGACAAGCGACTTTGTGAAATTATGCATACTCCAACTTCCCCATTTGGAAACCTTGACATAATATTCTGTGGTGACCTATGTCAAGCACAACCTATACGTGATTGTTGGATATCTGAACAATTGCATCTTAAAGGAACTAGTGCTCCTTACAAATTTTAGAAAGAAAATGTGAAAGCTTATGAACTAAAACAATTAATGCGACAAGACAATAAATAATTTATATCCAACTTAAACATAATAAGGACATGTTCACATACTGATGATGATCTTGCATTCTTGAACAAACATTGTTATAGATTGACACCAAATGATCCAACTTTTCCATACCTGTTTTATTTGAACAAGAATGTACATGAACATAATGAAATAATTACGTCTCTCATTAATAAAGAAGAAATTATATTAAATGCATATGATAGAAAATTTGAATCAAAAAATATAAATCACAATAAACAGATCAAAATTCAGTTTCCATCTTCTATTGTGCTCAATGAAAATATGCTTATTGAACTATTTGGTGGAAATTACAATATTCAGGATGGCTTGGTGAATGGTGCAGAAGGAATTTTTAGAGCATCAACGACATTTGAAAATGGTGCAATTTGGATCAAATTTTCTGATCCAACTGTTAGCACTATTCAATAGGAAAAAATGGCACATTTGTACAAATGTGGAAAAATATCTACATGGACACATGTTACTAGAGTTTGTAGGAATAATGAATCAAATAACAAAATTAGTTTTACAAGAGAATAATTTCCTATTCGTCTGGCATCTGCACAAACTATACATCGATCACAAGGGTTAAAAATGGTCAAATTGGCTTTTGACCAAAAAGGAGTTAGGCCACAAAAACTTGTTTATACTGCACTTTCTCGTGTCAAAGATATTAAGTCCTTGTATTTATTAAAAAGATTAGAACATAGTAACTTTTTCCTCAATGAAAAAGTTGCTATTGAGCTAAATAGACAGACAAAAATCCTCCAATGAGCTTGAAATAACATATATCAAAATAAAACAATTGATGATTTGACAATATATTCATTAAACACTCGTGGTTTGTCCTTGCATTTCGAAGATATCATTGCTGGTTATGATCTAATGAGTGTTGACATTCTTTGTTTCCAAGAAACAAAAGTAAAATCACCTCCATCGAATCCATTATTGTCAAGCAAATATGACTACATACATTTATACCATTTACATGGAATTCTCACATACTACAGAAAAAATATTGTGGTTGAGAATCATTTCACTTATACAAAAGACCAAATTGAATCACAATTGCAACATTCCATGTTGAGAAAAAAACCATTATAGTTGCAAATGTATATATTGCACCAAATACAAGCATTGAAGAAATATCTAATTTCATCAAATTCATTTTAGAGCACACATGCAACAACTACCCAATTGTGTCTGTTGGTGATTTCAATTTGGACATGTTGCAAACTAGCCATCAACAAAAAAAAAATACTTTCATTTATGTAAAATAATGGCTTCAATTTTCATACAAAAAAACCAACAACTAATTATAGCTCAATGCTAGATCACTTTTGGACAAACCTTCCAGCCAATACTATTTCTTTCCATGTCTTCGATGCTTATTGGACATATCATCATACAATTTGTCTTACCATATCTTTATTGTCGCCTTGAATCATTTTGCCAATGTTAATATTCTACAATTTCATTGTTGACTTGTCACAATATTTGTCACATTTGCAAATGTGCACCTTTGACATATGCCTTCATTAGCAAACATTTAAAAACAAAGAAATTTAACACAACAAAAAATAAGAAAACAAGAAAAACATGAAAATATCGAATTCCAGTAAGTCTTTGAACCATGAACATAAATTTGTTCAGTTTTTCTTGTATAACTATAAATTTTTATGTCATGCTTGGCATGCAATTTACACATTTTCATTCTCACTTTGTTGCATTTTGCTCCATATGCTGTATATTATTATTTAATTTAGCTTCTAGTTCATATTTCATTATTTCTTTTGCAACTGCTTTTGATAGAAAAAAATGTGGCCATAGTAATTCTTGATAACACATTTCCAGAAATGAACTATATGTATATTTGTCAATGAAATCTATAAAACATTTTCTTTATTGTAACTTATGCACATTTACTACATAGTGATCTAGATTTAAACAAGAACGCAACTAATATAACCATAAATACAGAGATGCAACATAAATAATACTTCATTTTGTTAATGTAAAACACTGAAATATGCTTACAAACATAAATGGAAATAAACCAGCTAGGGCAATGATAACTTATCTCTGAGAAGAGATGTGGTGGCTACATGCCTATGAATTGTCTTACAATGAGGCTCGAAGGCCTATTTATTGTTGAGAAACAATGGAGAACCCTAAACATCCAAAAACCTAACCCTAGGAGATGAAGTGCCAAACTATGGGCCCCGTTTTGGGTAAATTGGTACATCTTCCCGGGGTCGTAACTTTGGCATACGATCTCCATTTGACGTGCACAATACCTCGTTAGAAAGATCTATCCGAGAACTACAAATTTGGGATGAGAAAAATTGGGCCATAGACCCATGCTACTCCCAGTTTTCCCAAAAAATGTCATTTAGGGCCTCAAAACTGCTCTGGAAGTTCAGGACCCAAAAAACTGCCAAAAATAGTAAATTGTGCTACAAATAAGGAAACTGAAAAAAAGAAAGAAATAATGGTGGAGGTCCAAGTGAATAGGCAGGTGGCCACCAATATCCACCTGGATCATTCCTCCCCCCTTAGGAAGCAGTGGTCCCCATCGCGTTGAGTTCCTCCATGAAATGAGGAACTTCTAGTGAACTTGATCCATGGTGAGCTGTTCTGCAACCTCTGATGTGTCTAGTAATGGTGGGAAGCATGGTCGAGGGCGGTCCACATTGAAAACTCAGTGCAAGCGAAGGAATGGGGGAATGCTATGCTCCAAAGCATTGTTTCCCACAACCTTGGTAATGGTGTAAGGACCATATCAGAGTGGTCTAAGCTTTTGATGAGCTCTTGTAAGGCGTTCTTTCTCCAGATGCAACCAAACTTTGTCGGTCACTTAAAACTTCTATGGTACCTGATGTTGATCCTGTCACTGCTTGTACTTGGCATTTTCTAGAATGGAGTGGCGATAGATTTACCCGTTGGGTAGAGGTGCTCCAAAAGTCAGATCAGACAAATGCTTGACCTAACAGTGCAACGATACCCCTTTGGGTGAGGAAATGTCCCTGTCTTCTTTCATGACCATATCCACCTACTTCTATTGTGTGGAGGAACCCTTCCTGGGGGGTCATGGATGTGGCTATGATCTTCCCCTTACTTTGAGAGCGAACCAGATAGAAAGTAAATTTCCTAGTCTAGGAGATGATCTTACTGCCTTTCTTAGCAGAGATCAAAGAAGTTGCGGTAGGTGGGGCTACCTCCAGTATCCTATATAATGTATTACACAAAGAAATAATAACAACATGAGGCCTTGACTTATACACAATATGTCACTTCCAAAAGTATGGTTTGCCTAATAATACATCACAAACATCAAGCGATGCAACATCACACAATACCTCCTATGTAAAGGGCTTGATACTGTAGGGAAGGCAACATTGCTGGTGGACTTGGAGATCTCATCATTGGTGAAGCCACCTAATGTTGTATCATTACGGGTGTGCTATGGTTGGTAGTCCCAGTCACTTCATGACCTCTGTTGAAATGAGGTTCTTTTGGCTCCCATTGTCAACAATGAATTGCAGCGATGAACCCTTCACCCACATTTGTGAGTGGAAAGGATGCTCCCCCTCCTCTGGATCTTCGGGCTCATTCTTCTGGACCTTGGCGGTGGAAACAATGGCGCTGGGATCCACATCAATGATTTGCTTCCCTTTGTCATTCCCCTTGTGGGGTTCTAACTCAGGGTTGGAATATGCATCTGATTCTGAAGCCTTCAACTCGGCCACTAGTGACTGCTTGGTCCGACACTCATTTGTGTTGTGAGTGGGGCTCTTATGGAACTCACACCACTTTCCTGTGTCCTTCTTTGACTTTGTGGTGTTGTTCTTTTCTTGTAGCTTCAACGGGTTGTCTTGGGTCACCTCGTCTTGGCTTTGTCCTTGGTGCTGTAGGTTGGGGAAGCCTTTCCCTTGCTTCGGATTCTTGGATCCAAAGTCTCGCTTCTTCTGTTTAAACTTCTGATCAATTTTGATAGCGTATCGGTACGCCGTGCCGAGCGAGGAGATGTCTAGGAACTCCATCTCGTCCTAGATGTACCTGTGTATGTGGCCACAATATTTGAGTACCAAATGTAGCTCAGTATCCTTAATACCCAACTTTGTGTGAAGGGTATGAAAAATGTTTGTGAACTTCAACACATCTTGGTCCCTTCCCTTCCGTAGCCTAGTCCACTTTATGTATTTATCCTCATAGATTTTGACAGGGTAGTACTGCTCCTTAATGGCATCTTGGAATGAATTCCAAGTGGGTGCGGCTGAAAACAGTGAGTTCGTACTCTCATCCTTCTGCTCGTAGTATATTTCCCACCAGTCCTTGATGTGGGAGGCTGCTTTGAGAAGCACACAAGTGATTTTTTCTAGATGGAAAAATCATGAATAGAAAAATAACCTTCTAACAAATTTAACCATTTATCTTTGGCATTTGCATCTATTTGACCCTTGAATATGGGGATTTCAAAGTTAACTTGTACCTTAAAGGGTGTGGCATTTCTAGAGTAGCTTTTGGAAGCAGATGTGTTGCCCCTGGGTATCTGTTGAAGGATCTGGGCAAAGTTTTCCATCATCGCATTCCTTTGTCACTCAAGGGCTTCTTCGAGAAAGATTTTGATAGGATCTCCTGCCCCCGTCTTTCTTTTCATCTGCCATGGGAGGCCGTTAGGATTTGCGAGGTTGGTCTTGCAAAGATTCGACTAGTTCAAGCCCTAACTCATTATATCCCGACCTCGTTGGGGACATGCAAAGAAAAGCAGAGAAAGAGAAGACCGCTCTGATACCATTGATCTAGATTTAAACATGAATGAAAAAAGTTATAGATATAACCATAAATATAGAGATGCAGTAGAAATAATACTTCATTTCATTAATGTAAAATACTGAAATATGCTTACAAATAGAAATGGAAATAAACCAGCTAGGGCAATGGTAGCATATCTTTGAGAAGAGATGTGGTGGCTACACGCCTCTGAACTATCTTACAATGAGGTTTGAAGGACTATTTATTCTTGAGAAACATTGGAGAACCCTAGACATCCAAAAACCTAACCCTAGGAGATAAAATGACAAACTATAGGCTCCGTTTTGGGTAAATTGGTACATCAATTTCCTCGGGTTGTAACTTTGGCATACGATCTCCGTTTGATGCGCACAATACCTTGTTAGATATATCTATCTGAGGACTACAACTTCAAGATGAGAAACATTGGCCCATGGACCCACATTTCTCCCAGTTTTCCCACAAAATGTAGTT
This sequence comes from Pinus taeda, assembly GCA_000404065.3. NCBI lineage: Eukaryota > Viridiplantae > Streptophyta > Pinopsida > Pinales > Pinaceae > Pinus > Pinus taeda. The sequence goes on along the minus strand of APFE030268867.1, from coordinate 157,614 downwards.
TAGGGCCTCAAAATGGCTCGGAAGTTTAGGACCCGAAAAACTGCCAAAAATAGTAAATTGTGCTACAAATAAGGAAACTGAAAAATTGAAAGAAATAGTGGTGGAGGTCCAAGTGGAATAGGTGGGTGGCCACCAATATCCACCTGGATCACATAGCCACCAACAACTAATAGTACTATAAAAACATAATACATGTATATATAATATATCATTGTAGAGCATAAATTGTTTTAAATGTTCTTTATACACTTGTCTCAAACTTGATGACTTGCTTTTTCATTTTCTAGAAACGATTGATCTAGTCATCTGGAACAATATCATGGAAACATATAGCTCTAGCAAACAATTGTTGGAAGAAAAAATGGTGGAAAATGAGAATCCAAAAAGGTTAGGTCTGTGTTGCACTGAATGTTTTTATAGTCAAATTACATGTTTGCATTAAATCAATGTCAATGTTTTTTGAAGCATATTGTTTTGAATTTGCTTATAAACATAGAAAAACAATGGAAGCATCATCCTTGTCAATCATTGAAATATGCTCAAGATCATATGCAGACTTTTGAAGGCGATATATTGGTTATTTATTGGCCAACACAACCTAAAAGTCCTAACTCTCCTACAAAGGCGTGGCTACTCCATGTTGATTTGGTTGATAGCCACGACCCATTAACTATCACAGTGAACATGAGAAACAATCTTATAGAGCGTTTCAAAAATATGTTAACTATTGGAAACAATGTTCGAATTACATATTTTGAGATAAGAAACAAGGGTATTTCTGAACAAGGAGACGTAAAATGTTGCATAATGTTACATGACATAACCACAGTTGAATCAATTACATGGGTTTGCAAAAGACGTAGACCGGATCCATATACAATAATACATAGTCTTGTTGACTCAAGTGATACATATGCATTTGGTTCAATAGGAGCAATAGTAATAGGTTGTCACCAAAATAACAAGCAACTAGAAATCAATATAAAAGATGGTGAAGTTGCAAAGAACAATGCAATTGTAAGTCTCCTGCTAGAATAACTATACTTGCATTTTTAACAAAAAGTTAATAGTTTCTTTGAAACTATGTTATTTTATCTTTGTTTTCCATTGTCATCAAGGTAGCAATTATATCATTATTTTTTGCTCAGATTTCTTAACCAAAAATACGTTTCCTGATTCACTGCAGCTGCTATTGAATGATAGTCATAGAGAGCATTTTTTCAAAATATAGTATGAATTGGCATCAAAGATGACTCCATCTTGTTTGTTCAAAAACATTGTCAGAAATGATATGAAAGGGAGTCAACAATAACGCTCCGGATCAACAACTTTTCTTGAGCCATTGAATGATGAATTTGCAAGAGTGCATTTATTGTCTTATGTAATGTCAAGAACACATGTATATTTACTAATAGCTTCTTTGTTCAAGTAAAAATAAATTTATTTTGATGTACAAAATCTTGGATTTTGGTGATACATATTGGACCTCACAATTCAATTTTCATGGGAAAAAACACAGACCGAAGGAGTGCTGAAAGCCAAAGTTTTTTTCTCTCCTCATTTTCAGTGAATTTGTAGTAAATGGAAGCAACTTGTTCATCCAACCACATATAAATGCACGATATGTAAAGATGGCACAACATTTAACTATGAGCACAATGTTGAATGCACACTGGAAATAGAGAATTGCAAAATTGATTGTATGTTGCAGATGCCACAACTAAAAGAACATTGCCTAGTTATTGCTGAGACAAGCTTTCAGGAATACATGCAAAGCATATCATCTACAATTTTCAATTTAAGGAAACTTTTTATTTGAGGTATTTTTCATTTAATAGTTAACAACATTATTGTTGAGATAAAAGAGCTGTGACCAATAGACAAAAATCTTCTTTCTACACATTTTGACAGTTAAGTTATTCTTGCTCATTTCATTTTTTATTTTTTTATATTGCACTAATTCATAATTAACAAATACTTACATAAATACTAATATATAGTTTTTATTTTATTACATGTTGCAGAATTACATAACACAAAAAACTTTAGTTGAGTGCTTTCTGGATATTTGCTAGAATATCTCAATCAAGAATACTTTCTTTTCCTTTTTTTTGCTAACTAGTTCTTGTTTCTCTTTTTCCTGTAATTTTTCCTGCTCCGGATGAAAACAGAGAGAAAAATGCATACTACGCAATATGATATTTTAGTTATATCAAAATTTCTATGAGACTATGGTCTCATTTTTTGTTAATAAGAACATTAGATCTTAGTTCCATAGTAACATAATGTAACTCCATAATAGTTAGTATTCCACATTATATATATGTCGATCTTTTGCTCTCCACTGTTGAAATATTAGTTTGGATTCTCATTTGCTGTAAATTATGGAATTATATTTTGTTAGGGGAAACAAAATAAAAGGAAAGAAAACTATTGCATGTGTATCAATGTGTTCATTTTTGTATATGCACAATTGATATGCACAATTGAATGCTCTGTGTTAAAAGAAGGCACTATAGGAAAATTGAGATAGTTGTGCTTTCGCTTTCTTTTGATATAGATCAAATTGTCCTTATTTTCCTATTTGCATAATTGTTTTTCATGTAGTGTTCATTTTATAATTAGATTTTTTTGTTCTTGTTTTCTGAGCTATATAATGTTGCAATGTAGTTATATACAATTGCAAATTATTGTGCAATGAATTAAGAGATTTTGTGTCTCATTTCTCTTTTCTAGTTTTTTTGTCTCTTATTAAAATGCGTTTCAACTCAGGAAAAAATAAATGGAGATTTTCAATATAATTTAGGCAGATTATGGTTTCATTGATACTAGCTACTTGGACTATGCTACTCAATTATTTTTTACTTGTTTTTCTTGACACATAAATGGAAACCAATGTGCATAGTTACTTAAGCAACTTCTTCTTTTGAAAATTTCTGTCAACCCAGTGCATCATTTTGTTAATAGGACCATAATATCTCAGTTTCACAACAACATTGTATACTTAAATTTTTTTTATTATACCATATTATGTACATATGCATGATTTTCTTTTCACTATTACAATATTAACTTGAATTCTCGTTTTCTGTGAATTGTGAAATTGTTTTGTCTTAGGGAAAAAACAAAGAAAGAAAAATTGCAAGTATCTCAATTGCTTGATTTCTGTATATGTTCAATGAAATGTTTTATGTAAAAAAAAAAAGCTTCTACAGGGGCATCCAGACATTTGTGTTCTCTCTTTTTTTTTTTTCTTTTTGCGCAATTGTTTTTCGCAGGATGTGTGCTTCTATTAATTGGCTTTCTTGCACAAAGCTTTTTATTTCCTAAGCTATATAGTGTTGGATTGCAGTTATATATAATTGCAAATTTATTTTCTAATTAATTAGCAAAATGTTCATCTTATTTCTATTTTCTAATTTTCTTTGTTTCCTCTTGTAATGCATATCAACTTGCAAAAAATTGCAAATTTAGCTATAGTATAAGGAAATTGTGGTTCTTCTAATGCTAAGTCCTATAATAATGGTGTCGAATATTTTCTTGGCTCTTTCTCACTAGTGATACATGATCACGATCATGAATTGTTTTGTAGCCACTTTTTTTTCCATTTCAAGCTAATAACTTATTACTTACCATAACACATGTTAATAGTTTCCAATATTTGGTTTGTGATAATGATTCTTTGATTAATGGTGAATGATATATGTACTATTTGAAATCAATGATCCCTTTTTTATAGCACACTATCTGTTTGGTCAATTTAGTGTGTCCTAAATTGCTACATTAATTATCAATCCGGGATTCGTAAGCTGACGAAGTGTGGCGCACTATATGTGCAAGATAACCTATTTCTCACTTTTGTCATTTTTGATTTTTATGTTATTTTGGGGGTTTTTATCTTTGTTTATGAAATTCCTATTCCTAAGTTTCTAGAAGGCAAGTATGGTTATAAGTTTTAAGGCAATTATATCCTTTATAAGGGTTCCCAAAACTTAACACTTCAGAAGGTCTTAGAACATTCTAGTGAAAAATAATACTTGAATCAAGAATGAAAAGATGCTGCTATTTAAAACAAGTAATTAATGAACTACTGATTATGAAACTATCATCTTTGCTGCTGTCTAAATACAAAAAAATGATTTAGGCTACTGCACTCAAGGAAATCAAAGATTGCAAAGAAAGTAAAACTAAAATTAAATTACATCATTCATATTTCGATCCCTCGCCAGTTAGTCTAGCTATGGCTTTCGAAGGTAACTGTAAATGAAATGAGCAATCCAATATCTAATTGCAAAAAAGTGAACTAGAGTCAAATCATAACATTCATATTTCAATCCCTCGCCAGTTAGTCTAGTTATGGCTTTCGAAGGTAACTGTCAATGGAATGAGCAATCCAATATCTAATTGCAGAAAATTAAACTAAAATCAAATCACAACATTCATATTTCAATCCCTCGCCAGTTAGTCTAGCTATGGCTTTCGGAGGTAACTGTCAATGAAATGAGCAATCCAATATCTGATTGCAGAAAAGTAAACTAAAATCAAATCACAACATTCATATTTCAATCCCTCGCCAGTTAGTCTAGCTATGGCTTTCAGAGGTAACTGTCAATGAAATGAGTGAGTTGATTTCTAAACTAACTTACCAAAACAAATGAACAAGACTGAAATCAATAAAACAAAACTTGAAAGAAACTAAGAAAAGCAAATTCAGCAGAGGATCAATTCCATATCACTAGTTATTGTGAAAATTTTATACAAATTCCCGGGCTGCCTACGCTATCCTGAAACATGCACACACTGATCAACGTTATACAAAGCTTGTAAAAGTTATGGACAGAAGTGAAATGTTAGAAATATATATACAAGTGAATAGCTATAAAACATATGTAGTAAAAATAAAGAAATGATACATAAAGACTATACAACAACAATGGAAACGAAACCTCAGTGTGCAGGGGCCCTCTGCATAACCTCGGCCAACAGGCTATCAATCCAAAATTACGTTCACACAAGAATGTAGAACAAAGTCTTCTTATATATATCTCAAAACACAATTACAACAATAAACTAATGTCACGACATAGTGAGTTCTTAACAAAAAAAATTACATTCAAAAGGCTAGCTACTATGCGTATAAGAACGCGTTATTTATAACAAAGGTTACATAATTGTTTTCCTGTAAAACTACGTGAACATAGGACACGTGAAAAACAACGTCCATGGATTTATCATCATGGTCGCTGAGATTAGGCAATCTATTGAAAGCTACCGTTGGATCCACATTGTGGTCAGCGTACAGGTGTCAGCGTGCCTCCAGAGATCTAGAAATGGCCACAAAAGTCTTCACGTGCTTGAAAATGGAGTCCTGTTGCCGTAGGACTCTCCTGTTTGACCACCGCTTGAACACCATTGACCAAAGCCTTCTTTGATGAATCTAGCTGGACCAACGGGACCTGATCCATGTCCAGGTCATTTCCAACTTTCACATGTGGCTTTCTTTGCCTCGTGACACCTGCAACCTGTAGTTTAACAAAAACGGCCGCGGAAAGTTGAACCAGCTGCGGAAAGTGACAAGGTTCTGCAGATCATAAGCAAAAATCTAGTTCAAACAGCAAACACAAGGACATAGTCAAAAAACCACTTTAAATGCTCTTTTATGTCTAATATGCAATGATGTTGATAGCTTAGGAGGTCTAGGTGAATGGAAAGAATCTAGAAAAATGTGTAGGAAAGATGCAAGTTCAGGGCTCAACATTATCATTGCTATGAATAATACATATATTTGTTATTTTGAACTATGAGCTCTTATAATAAATTTTTCATTGACCTATGTAATCAATCTTACTTGGAGATTATGATAAATTTTAGTCTCTCACTACCATAATGTTTTTTATAACAATGTTGTCTTAGGTATTTTTTGTATTTATTATTTAACATATACAATTTAGTATTCTAGATATATTGTAAATAAGAGATTGAGAAATTTGTAAAATAATCTCTGAATCATTGGCAACTTGATTTCTTATTTTCGATCTCTCATGTAACTCCAGACTCTGTGCTTTCACTGTAACAATATGGGAGTCAGTATGATTGATAAAAATATCAATAAACTTGTATGTTTGGACACACCTACTTTCGAAATGTTGAAAGTTGTTAAATCGTTGAATCAAGTGTTTTTATACCTTTATGCATTAAGAATATTAGAACTATGTTTAATGTTAATTCAGTTTCATTTAGCCCTGAATTGGAGGTAGAAACTGTTATTTCCATCAATACACCAATCAAAAACATATGTAAGATGAGCATTTTAAAGCAGAGTTATGGAGTATAACATAAATTGTTCTATAATTGCTCTCCAACCACTTGTTTTTATTGTTCCAATATTATCAATTAATCAATGAGCTGAGGTCAATGATGATTCAAAACATATGCCACACACTTCAAGCAATGGAGTGATTGAGGGAGTAGAAAAGCATAAATTTATGGATAAAGAGGTATGTGTTTTTTAGGCACTTCTTACCTATTATTTAATATTGTTGGGAAGTTTTATGAAATACACTTTGAATACACTCATGTGCCATTTGATGTACTCAATATAGCAGTATTATGCATGCACATAATCATGATACACTTAATAATGCACTCATTTCTGAAGTTGAAACTAGTCTACATGTATTGCAAATTTTAATATTTTAATGTTAATATGATAATTAATCTCATAATGGATAGTTTTCCTTATAATTTCCTGACTTTCAATCTTAATATTTGTTTTATCATGTGCTTTTGCAAATAATTCATTTCGCGGCCTTTCTTATGGGTTTCGTATTATATTGTTCTTCTACTTGTAGAATGGTACAAGTTGCTAGACTAACTTACTAAATCCAGAAACTACAAAAACAAGAATACTGTGAAACTCATTTCTACGTAAACCAGGAAGTCATAAATAACATGTTTTACTCTCTTCCTTTTTGAACTTTTTTTCTTTACATTCGTACTAAGGTATTTTTTTCACAAGACAAATTATGATATATTGATTTTTGTACTAGGCCCCTACAAGGTCTCCCTATGTGGTTCGACTTGATATTGATATCTAGTGAAATCTAACTATTGTTGTTGTAATACAATAATAAAAAATGTAAACATGCTTTCACATACAAGGGAAAAAATGCTCTTTGTCACATACTAAGCAATCTATACATGGTTATGTTTGATGTGTTAAAGCTTATATTGTCTCAGTTGCCAAAATTGTAGGAAATTTCATGGTTCTCAGACACTAGAACCACCATGTGTTCTGGATACTATTCTATTTCCCTCGTTGTTAGCATAACAAAATTTGGAGGTTTTCCTTCTTTTTCATATCTCTCTTTGTATTTGCTCATCCAATTTAACTAGAGCAATATAAATGGTATTTCGTGAGTGAGCTATGAATAAGAAAACATTGATTAACATTAATTCAATCTAAGTATCCTTGGAAATAGAAAGCATCTCTATGAAACCCTAATCAAAGTGCTTATTAATAGATTTTTGTTAACACAGGACACAACATATAACTTCCTATCCTTGTACAATATTCCATTTTCCTACCCCTTTTCCAGGGTTCTAATTGAAATAAAGACAAATGTTATCAATGCTATTTCTTTTTATGTACCTAGTCAATGTTCATAGATTTCCTCTTGTTGACATTGTAGTTATGCATTGTGAATGATAATCATAAATCTGTGCTAGTGAAGAGGAAATTAGTGAAAAAATGATAGCTATAATATCTATGGAAATCTTAGGTATACTCTTCTTTGTTTAGAGATTCAGAATCCAAAAAGTTCATTACTCATTTGTCCTTTCTATTTTGATATTGTTCTTATTCATTGCTTTCACTACAATATCGGTACACATGGTGCAGGTGTCTTCAAAGCACTTTGTCCCAAAAATATCTTTGATTGCTTTGGAAAAAATCAAAACAACATTGTATTTTACTTAGAGGAATAATTCTATGTATAACGCATATATAATATCCTTTGAGCTTCCTAAACAATTTTCTTGGTGACTATCAAACACAGTCTACATTAGTAACTTTAACTACGATATATGAAACAATTATTTAGAAATTACCGAATCTAGCTTTGATTACTAGTTTCAAGTAACTAGAATCCAAAAAATTATTTAGACATTGATAAATCGAGTCTTTATTGCTAACATTAAGTAAGTAGCACACAAGAGCTAAAGGTAGAATTTCATATGTTAGTCATTTTTCATTCTCATATGTAGTTAATACATGAGCATAAATTAATTGAACATAAGAGGAATGTAAAGCCTCCATCTTATTGCTAATGTCCTTTATGATTTGAAATAAAAAACCAATTCTCACTCGTTCCATGACCCATGTTCTGTAATTTTTTGATATGAAAGATATAATTTAAAAATTCAGGCAATAATTTGCATTCCTGTTATCAGGTTTACAGGAAGCCTTTTTTCTTTTGTGCATCACAAAAAAAGAAGAAGCGTTAAATGGTTTTTTTCTTTTTTGAAGACTTAAGTCACATAATGGATTGAGAAATATTTTGTTAAAAAAATTAACCTTTCGACTCCTTGAACTTCCGACCATGTGACTAGCAAGTCGGGATGATTAGGAATTTTATTATAAATAATATGGGTGACCTCCTGACCTCAACATTGCCTGATATTCAAACTACCTAGCCTAATGAAACCACTCGACTATGGTATAGTTGGGGTCGCGATACAATAAGTGAATCACAAAACAAAAAAAAAATTCCAGATTATCCGACCTCTCGACTGTACATTCATCACAAAAAAGACAAAAGATGACTATAGTATAGTCAGAATCGAGATATAACAAATTAATCATAAAAGAATAAGATACTCGGCTGGCCGACCACCCAACCTCTGAATCGTGTGATCATGCGAATAAAATACTATTTGTTGATTTGTGTGTAGTGCGCTTTTTAATAAAGATTTTCAAAATTTCTTGTTTCACGTTCAATTAATTATGTGTTAAATCAATAATAAATTTTTTAATGTTTTTTTGGTTCTCGAAAACAAAAACAATTGACCTACTTACAAGGAATTAATGCACACATTCGTTTACGATTTTCGTGTTTTTTTAAAGAAGATTTTACGATTTTAGGCTATTCTGCCTGCATGCTCTTTTCTTAAGTATTTTTTGAAGAAAATTGAATTAATTAAACCTAGTACCAGTTTCAAAAAACTCTCTGTAAGCATAACGCCACATTTTTTAGAGATTCTTGAGTTCAATTTCAAAATTTAAATTAGAAAAACTTATGTATGCTATATTGGAATTTATAGGTCATAAAATGCCAAAAATAGGAAACTCTCTGGGGGAAAATTTAAGATTTTACGGTCTTTTTCCTGCATAATGTTCTCTTAATTCTTGTTCGAAGAAAAAAGTAAATTGAGGCAACACAGTACCCGTTTCAATTTTTTTTGTGTAAGCATAATGTTCCTTTTTTTACAAATTGCTGAATTCAATTCCAAAATCTGAATAATCAAAACTTATATATGCTTTGTTAATGTTTACAGCTCATAAAATGCCAATAAACACAAGATCTCCAATGGAAAATTTAAGATTTTAGGGTGTTTTGGTTGCATTCTCTTTTCTTAAGTCTTGTTGCAAGAAGCACTGAATTAAGGAAACACGATACCAATTTCAAAAAAATTCTATGTAAGCATAATGTTATTTCTTTTATAAATTCTTGAATTCAATTTCAATTTTTAAATAAGAAAAATTTATATATCCTCTATTACTGCTTACAGGTTATATAATGGGAAAAAGGGAAAATCTGCAGCAACAAAGCAACAAAGAGAGCAGATTAGAGAAAAGATTAAGGGCATGGATGTTGGACTGACACAATAAATGAACTTAGGCACATTACTCATTTTAGATTCAACCTAATAGATGCAAAAAGCAGGTACGATGAGCTAGGAGGAGATATTTGAATTCTTTGAGCAAAGAGAAAGGTTAAAAAGCACAAGAGTTACTGAAACAAAGAACAATCGGTTTGAGGCAATCATAGAAACAAAGTTACATAAAGTAGAAATGAGGGCTAGAATTTTTTCCTATTATGACATGATATCGTGGATTCTCTCTTGCACTAATATTAAAACCCAAACAATATTTGATCATCAAGAAATTGTGATAGCCTCTTGGAAATCTGAAGTCTTATAGGCCATATATAAGCTCAATCCCCCAGAAATCCCACTTAATTTTGACTTTGTTCATAAGTTTCAAAGTATTGCCTTGAATAAATGTCAAGAGAATTATGATATAGTAATTGAAGACTGGTTGAGAGAAGAAGCAAAAGGTTTCAAGCTCAAAGGAAAAAGGGAGTATCCAATAGCTATTTTTAAGAAGCCCGCTAGATTCCTTATTAAAATGATTAGCATATTATACGGGGAACAAGATCCTGAGCATTGAAAAATTAAATGGATCCCAATAATCCATAGCATTTTGAATGAGGTGAAATGCCTAAACTGGGATGACCTTTTGTCACAGATAATCACAAATTCATTAAAATTGTTAGTGGCATCTCCCCCTGGGTTCAATTATATTTTTTTTGTCTTCATATTTGTCAAATGTATTTATTGCCTCGATCCCATTTCCCCTCATGAAATGCAATTACCCATTTGACCAACAACTACCGATTCAAAATTATGCTCCTATTCTATGAGAGTCTAATTTTAAATACCATTTTTATGATATTTTCCACTATGTTTTGATTCCTTTTCATGAAGTCTTGTCTGGAACAAGACCTCCTAGAATAAGTGATAATCTGAAAGAAGGCCTAGAATCAATAAGTCACTATTTTTTTAAGAATTATTTTCCTATGTTAGAGTTTTTGGAAGTGAAGTTGGTCTTCATCTTCTGCCCTAATATATTCCGGAAATATTTCTTTGAGAGAAGTAGCTTAATCAAACTATTTTGAATGGGCAAGCAACAAGTTGAGTAAGCTACAAAAGAAACTCTGGCCTAATTTTCCAATAAAGTTTGGTGACATTAATATCTGAGAAAAGGGCACAAAATCAAATGAGCCGAAGAGCTTGAGGAAATTTGGTTATTTACTTTGCTCCATTATGACTATGATCCTCAAGGTTTCATTGGCAATCATTATATAACAATCTGTTATATTAAAAAAATTATTCATCAGGAACCACCTTTTGATGTGGTTTTTATATGCATTGATGATTTTCAACAAGTTGTCCAAAGAGACAAACTCTTGCATAGTGAATCTAGATGACAATTGCAAGAATTTAGAGAGGAACTGTTTGAAAATTTCCAAAAGGAAAAGACTTTGCACCTCAAAATTTAATTTGAAGAGTTAAAGTCTACTGAATTTTTGCAATTTAATTTCAATGAAATCACTTTAGAAACTTCTATTGTTTCTCAAAATGGAAAAGTAGTAGATATTGAAAAAATAGAAGGTTTTGTTGTCACAGGTAAAAAAATTGAATCCACATCAATACAAAATCTTAAAGAGGAACAACAAGGTACAAGAAGAGAAAAGGGTCCAGAAAAAGAAGAAACATCTGAACAAGAGATTATTGTCATTAATTGACCTAAGAAAATAGAGCAAGAGAAACTAAAAAGTGCAAAATTCAAAGAAATGGAAGTACCTAAGGGAAAGAAAAATAGGTATCTACTAAAACCAATACCAGGAAAATGAACAAAAATGGAATCATATAACATATTGGATATTATATATATCGTATCTTCTAAGGCATTAATAACACTGATTTCTACTAAGAATCCTTGGGAATCATTCTTATTTAAATCAGTTTCTGAATTAAAGCCAATTTCATATACTATTCCTTCTTTGACATATTATTATTTTAATACTCAAACAAAATTAGTTGTTCGAAGAACAAAGAAAAGAAAACATGATACTCTGGAAACTGTATCTGAACTCAGCTGGCAGGCTCAGGGAGATGTAAAAGAAAAGGCTCAAGAATATTCCCAAGCTTTAGGAGCTTTTTTCAATTACAATCAGTATCATTTGAATGAGCTCACAGTTTCATATGATGACAATTTATAGAAAATTAAAGTTTTGGAGGAAAAATTGAAGAAAAATGAATTATTCAGTGAAGAAAACTAGCAATGGAATTATGTTACTTTAATTCAAGGATTTGATGTAGAAAGAGAAAACCCATAGAAGAAGTTTCAGAAACGATTGGAACAAGCAAATGAAAAACATGAACATGAGATTTAGGAATTGAGAAAATTACATGAAGATCAAACCCGTATCTGGAAGGAAGAAGCAAAATACATTTTTTCCATTATTGTCACAACTTTGCAACAAGAAATTGAATCTCCTAAGTATCAAGTGGATGAGAATCAACATGAAACACAAAGTCTCGACATTTTCAAAGATAAAGCTTTACAAATTTGTCTAATTTTAAGGAAGAATCAATCAAAATTCTATAAATAAATAAATAAATATCAATATTTTATCAAGAAATTAAAGATTTAAATGAAAAAATTGATTCATTGGTAGAAGAAGACAAATTAATTAAAAACAAGTTTTTGTCTATACTTGACTGGGAAAACAAATTTCAATCTACTGGAATTCTAGGAGTTTCTAAGAGAGAAAAGATTGATGCTTGCTTCGCTAAGTTGCAGGGAGAAAGAGCAAAAATAAATCAAAGCATGAATACAAATGACATATGATCAATGTTTATCAATTTCGGAAAAAGGAACAACCTTTATAGAAGAATTTGACCTATCAGGTAGCAAGTCATTAAAGAAAGTAATTTCAAGAGAATTAAAACAACGCACAAAAGATCTTGTTGCCAAGGACCAGGTAGAAATAAAAAACATTACATTTTGGAGACAACAAAGTTTCCAAAAATTTCTGCAACTTCCTTTTGAGCAAATCAAGATTATTGCCAAGTTTGAAGTAAAATATCAGAAGCAGAAGCAGAAGAAAAAAGTACAAGGATTAATTTCCAACTACTAGATCACCATGAATTAGTTTCCTCCCATTGATTTCTTTGCATTGTACGAGTTATATTCATAATGGGCAGCTTATATCCAAGTACATGCACCTCACTTGCTACTTAGTATCAATTATGAAGACTTTGAAGATGAGGAGAAGATGCCTGCTTGCCTACCAGATTTCAATTGAACAGACAACTTTTTAGAATTCAGTATTTACTTTCAGAAAATCTGTTGATTTTCATGTTCCATGACCTATTTTATTTTATTATATTTTAGTATTTATAGACCTTTATGCATTGGTGCAAATGGTCTAGAATCAGTGAATACTGTGGACTTGGATGTTTTTAATCAATTTTGAAATGCTAGCTTTTTTCAATACCATTTTCAGTGCTCATGTGTGATGAATTGTGGCATTTATGTCGGTGCATGATTTTAATTACTTAATAAGTGCCTTTGATTTAACTCTATAACTTGTGATGTTTGATTCCAAATGCATATTTAATAATTATGTTTAAGATTCCTTATGGAAATTTTGTAATTTACATCTTTTTATAATCAGAAATTAAAAAATTGTAGATTTACTTATTGCTAGTTGATCATTGCAATACAATACTCAAATGTACGCAAACTTTCTCTCCTCTATGACATAGAAATGGTTATTTATTTACTTTAAATTATGCATGTATAGATATTCCAGAAAATACTAAAAAAACTGGTTGGATAGTATCAAAACCCGAAAATATTTTTGAAGTTTTTATTTAAATCTTTCGCCAAAGCTTATTTTTTCAATCTTGTGAATTCAATTCCAATTAGGAATTTAAATTTCATGATATTATGCATGGTGTTATGCTCATTTAAGTCCTTTAATTGATAATATTTAGAATGATTAAATCATTGGTTAAATGTGCATTTGTTGTCGATATTGGTACACGTATAATGTATAGGACTTTGGAGTAAGTGTTTGATGAATAGAATATCAAGAAAATATCTTTTGTTTCTGTATTGTAGATATATATGTTAAAATCAAATAGTTCACAAATTCATTTTATTGCAAAACCTTTTTCCTCTATATGTTGATATGCATATGGTAGTAATAAGTTTATAGTATAAGCTTGTGAATCATTGATACGTTTATCTTGTTCAATGTTTCTAGTATCGAGGCATTGTTTTAAGAAACTAGTAGAAAAATTCTCATTGCAAATGAAACAATTATAAAAAACTAGTACATTTTTTTTCTCATATTAGACATATCAAAACATGGTGCAAGTGTACAATTAGAACCAAACAAGCAATAATCACAGTCATTGATATTTTATCCGTGGATTTACAGTCCTTGTTCAAGTAAGATTTTCTCAATTGACAATATCTCAAAGTGTCCAAGTGAGAATTGCTATGCACATTTGCATAGGGAAATTGCTTCAGTTATTGAAGCTAGAATATCTATTGTGCTACGTAACAGAGTGGTTCAAAATTTCCACATACAAAATTTTGATTATCTTGCAAAATAATATATTCACGACCATCAATGGATAAATTGAATTGTGGATTTGAGTTTGATTTTAGTTTTAGATAGATAGTGGGACCTTTGTTACAGGTTGTATACAACCATACCAAATGAAAAAAAAGTGGAACTTTGATTGACCACATACTGACTTGTTGCAAGAGGATATTTTCCACCCGCTAACAATTCCTTACGTAAATTGGATGCATGCATATCAATTCTTGCAATCATAATTGTGCTTTGATCCTTGTTCACATTGGTAATTCTTATAATATAGTAGACTCATATATTTCTTGTTAAAATGTTTATCACTATATATGGCACATTAAAGTTACCATTCTTTTGAGCACTATTGTACAAGTTTCCTCAACAAGATACATTTCACTAGTTTTTGTTGCAATGTTGTTTCTTGTTATGTATGTGTGTCATTATGTCCATGAAATTGTTATGCCTATAATATGAAGCAAAACATGACAACATATTCCATGTTGAACCTGGGTTGCACACTGAGTGTGCCCAAAATTCCAATAGAAGACTTATTATACACAAAGCTAGCACAAGGACTTAGCCAAATACTTGCACATTTCATCAAAAACTTCTCTGTCAATTACTATGTTCTTGTATTCATTTATCTCAAGTGTTTAGCTATGAATACAATTGAAACTATATAAATTAGAGTTATCAGGTTGTTGTTCTAACAAAATAGGTCTTTTAGAACATATGTTTCTTCTCCAACTCTAGCAATGTTCATGAATTTTTTTTTTTTTTCTAGAAGCTGAATACAAAGACAAACACAAAACAATGTGCATTGCTTGTCCACTTGACATTTGTTGTTTATTTAGCAATGTGTTTCCAAGTTTGCGAATAGCTTCAATTTTGTTGTCCTGACAAGATACACAATTTTTGTCGAATTTGTTTAAATGTAATTGTAATGGAGTAATCCATTTTTGTTATATAATCCTGACTGTAATCTCGACAACTCATGACAATCTTGACAATAATCTTGCACTTTTCGTGCTTTTAGAGTTAGTTACTGAAAGTCTAGTCTCCTTTATTTGTTTGTTCTATAATTTTTTCTTTTGTGCATCACAAAATGAACAAAAACAAAAGCCTTAATTTTTTTTTTTTTTTTAAAATTAAGTTAGAAGTCAGATCTAGAAACATTTTGTAAAAAAGAAATATGACCTTTCGACTACCCAACCTTCCTACCACCCAACTAACAACATGAAGTGACTACAATTTTTTTTAAATAAACGACCTAACCTCCCGACTTCAACATTTCTCAACTGTCAAACTACCCGACCTCCTGACTTCAACAATGCCCGATTGTGAAACTACTCGACCTCCCGAATTCAACAATGCCTGACTGTGAAACTACCCAACCTAATGGAACCACTCGACTATGGTATAGTCGGGATCAAAATAGAATAAATGAACCATAAAAAACACCCAATCGTCTAACCTTTCGACTGCATGATCAACCCAATTAAAAAAAAAAAAAACAAAAAAAATATCCCCTTGTACTTTTCATACTTTGAAAATCAGTTACTTAAATTCTAGTCTCGTTTATTTGTTTATTCTGTTATTTTTTGATATCAACCATATAACTTGAAAATTCACAGAATAATTTGCATTCTTGCTATCATCTTTACAAGAAGCATTTTTTCTTTTGTGCATCACAAAATGAATAAAAACAAAAGCCTAAAACAATTTTTCTCTTTTTTTTGAAAATTAAGTCGAAGGTTGGATCCAGAAACATTTTGTAAAAAAGAAATACGACCTTCAGACTACCCGACCTTTTGACCACTCGACTTGCAACACAAAGTGATTACGATTTTTTATAAATAATCAACCCGACCTCTCGACCTCCACATTGCCCGTTTGTCAAACTACCCGAGCTCTCGACCTTAGCATTGCCTGGCTATCAAACTGCCCAACCTTCTGAGAGTTAGCATTGCCTGACTGTCAAACTACCTGACCTAATGAAACCATCCGACTATGGTATAGCCGGGGTCATGATAGAATAAATGTTGTAAAACAAAAAATACCTGAATGTCAGACCTCTTGACTGTACAATTAACCCAATATTATAAGTTGAAGATCAGATGTAGAAAGATTTTGTAAAAAAAATGTAACCTCCCAACTACCCGACCTTCCAACCATGCAACTACCAACTCGGGGGACTACAAACCATACATCCCGACCTCTAGAGCTTAGAATAAATGGCTTTTGACACCACTTTTCTTATGCCATTATGCATCTATTACTCCATCCTTCCATATCTCCGTTACCCACCTCGTTTCTTGAACCCTATAGATAATCCATGTATGATGTCTAATTGTACAATAGGAGAATCCCACTACCCCAGTCACAAGTTTTCCTGCCCACGGTCCTAACTGCAACAAGATAACCCTTATCCAAATATTTCTATAAATTCAAGATTTCGCCCCTTTGCTCCACACTAAACATCCTTTCTTATTTTTCAAGAATGGTTGGGTCATGGCCCTTTGACTCTGCACCATGCATATTCTTTATTTGACATTTCTGCATTGTCTTCAAAGACCAAGTGTGCTGCTGCATGAACTACCTCGAGCTAATTCTCTCGACTGCAGGCTGCTCTTATGGATTCATTCTGCTTGTAGATCTAAATGAGAACCTCGCCACTCTATTGAAGTCATACTGAGATATTCCACGACGTTACCCCTTCTGAGCTTGGGTGATAACTACATTGAGGAATTACTATCTCGTGGTGCTTCTCTACCTTTGGGTAGGGAATTCCTCGCATGGTGGCATAGTTTCTCATGTAGTTCTTATCCGAAAGAAGCTTGGGGTCACCTTACATTGGGATTCCACCTCACTTGCCACAAACAAACTATTCTAGAATGCACACAAACTCTCTCAGTAACTCCTCGAGACGGGTAGCTGGGGCATTTGGATATTGACCGAGGCTTGTGATCCTCATTTCTAAGCTCCTTGTGGTGGGAATGGAGGCTTGTTCATAACAAAGGCTAAAGCCTATAGAAGAATCACAACAAGACATAATTGACCCGAGAACATTTATTTGATCTTTCACATACTTTTTTCTTGTTAGGACAATATTTTGTAAATAGATATCTTAATGTACACATTGACAGTCTTTGTCAAAAAGAGCATCTCTGTTATAGATTTGTACTTTAATACAAAGAGTCTCAGAACCTAGTTCTTCTAACTGATCTTGTTTTGAAATTTGAATATATCGTTGAGGTCCTTAACTTCATTTATTGAATTATTTACGATATCATTAAGCATTTAGGAAAAACTGTGACAAAGACAATAAAACTCCTACAAAATAATAACTACCATATGCCCTTTTCTACTGTCTATTCTTGTTCATTAATATGATACAAAGTGAAGAAAATGTCAAACTTCTCTAACTATTTACTTATTTGTTTTAAGAAATAAATTATCTATCAAACTAATAAATATAAATATCAGTAGACAACTAAACCAAAAAACCAACGACACAAATGTAATTTTGCAAAAAGATAGCTAAAAGTAATTCTTGCAAAAAAAAATTGTTTTCCCATTCCATGTAAATAAATACCAATAAAAATTGGATGAGCTCGAAAAAAAATGATATGATCAAAAAGTCATGTTTTTCTCCAATTGAGAACAATCTATAAAATTACACTTAGAAATTATGATTCAATACTTTGAAATTAGAAACTAAAATGGAATAGTTTGGAATTAGTTTCAAAATACTTGGCCTTATTTTATCTTTGTTTTTAGCATTCAGTTAGGCCCAAAATTTCCTTGTATATATGAACTTGAGCTATAAGTTCATCTTCTTTTTCACACATAACATTTTAACTAATTGAACTAAAAACTACATGCACACGAATCATGTATACAAATAAGCAGTGACATGCGACCACGTGAATCTTGTTATTACTAAACAAATTTATAGAATTGAATAATTATATAAGTATAAAAATTATCTTAACTTTGGATCTCCTAAATTTCAAGAAAGATCAAATCTCTCACAATACAAACAATTTTTTGAGTGTTAAAATTTAGTGTAAGTTTGCACATCTAAAAATTTCTAAAAAATTGATTCCTCTTGGAGCTAGATAGATCCATAATTACGACAACTTTATATTGGTTCTTAATATTCTATAATATATATATATATATATATATATAAGATATATAAATTCACATCTCCAGCTATAAAATATCCTATTTATTTTTATTAAAATCCAATAATATATGTAGTTAAAAGCATGTTTTAACTGGAATACAAATTTATTTATTTAATTTTATTTTATTTTTATTTTTATTTTTATTTATTATTATTTTAATTTATATCTCTCCTTGCACACATATATATTATATATAAATGCTATGCATATCAAATATAAATTAAATTTAAAAAATAATAAACAAAGATTTTCTTGATAGGTTTTAATATTTTTAAATTTAATTATAAGTGATATGCATAACATTTATATATATTTATATATGTGTGCGAGAGAGATAACAAACAAACCAATAATATTGAATTCAACAGTTAAAACATGCTTTTAACTACATATGGAGGAGCTTCAACAATTAAAACATTATTTTAACTCTATCTCTCATTGTCACATATAGAGGGAAAGGAAGGTTGTTGCGAACTTTTTGTCTAAAGAAGACATTAAGAAGGATACATGCACTTGGCAGGCCTTGGAGCATCTAGATGGTGTTGTTCATGAGTATTTGAATCAGTCATTTTTAGAGGCTTAGTTATTTTCCACATGATATTAGAATAATTCTACCTATCTTATTATATTTAGACAACCACAATTTTGCTTTCTCATTAACAACACATGTGACTTTTCATAATATTACACCTTTTTGTTGAGGAGATAACAACTCCATAATGACATGGATATTGACCAATATATATTTCTAATGCATCCATAGATACCGTTGGACATATAAGCTATCTAATTGTGCCCAAATTTTGATATTCTGTTTTGGAAACAAATATGAATGTGCAATGGTGCATCTACTGTATGTAATCTTTTGCTCATAATATAAAGTTACTATTAATTTTGTGTAT
>APFE030268867.1:90673-131873 GCA_000404065.3 Pinus taeda | reverse complement strand
TAAATATGGGCAGTTGATAATTAAAAGAAAACAAAAAATCAAAACCCTAAATATAGACCTCAGTCTGCACTCTCGCAACCTCACTCAACCTCACAGTTGCGGTCCTGCTAATATCCATACGAAGCAAGTTTTAACTCCATTGCCAATTTGATGGCTTCTAGTTGTAGAGGAAAGTCAAACCGCTAACTGGTTCATTTTTTCTTCATATTTTTTTCCCTCTTAGTCTTCGCATTACGCTATCTTTGGGTATGTCTTGCACTGATATGTTTTATGCTCGCTAAATTTTGTTAAACATTGTAGAGTGGATGTGTAAGCCCAAATCGCGAGATGGCTATCAAAGCTCTGGTTTTTGCTTCGCGTTAATAATTTTTTTTTATTTTTATTTTAAGAATGCATGAGAAGTTGTTGGTTTGTTGTACACTATTCTCCTCCATTAAAAGGTAATAGCTTGACAAGTTTATGCCTAAATATACACCGTGGTCCTTACGCTGGCAGCCTCACAACAGAGGAGGGAGTTTGCAGAGATGTAGGTGTCTTTTTAGATCTTCTGGCCATTCGGATGTAGGGAACTCAATTTTGGTAAATTACCACAAAGGTGGCCGACTTGTGAAATCTTAAATATTGTTGCAATAACTGGTTATTATTCCCCTATTTATTTAGATTATTTTTCAGCTACAAAATATTTGTGAAAAATACTAAATAAATCACAACTACTACTTCACAGAAAAATAAATAATGATAGGGACTCAGAAAATTATGCACACACACAAATAATGGACACCAATATTTTTGGAAAAATTTCTTTGGAAAAACCATGAAGAAAAAACCATTTCAGTAGATTAGGGTTTTATTATTATTGATATTCAATAATTTTAGAGTACATCGACTGCTTTCTTAATACTAGAAAAGCTCGGATAAATTTCTCCACTATTCCAACTAGTAAATTGATTCAAAAACACAAAGTTTCCTTTGCAAAAACAAACTTAGCCTCCTCCAAGAAACTCGCACCCTCTACCTGTAACTCGTATTGCCAACTGAAAATGGTCTCAGAAATTTTGGTAACTGGAAATCAAATTATTGCTCCATCAATTCACACTGGGTGAATTGGATATTCGCACTACTTGCTCGACCCTCTTTCTGTAGATAAATTTGGACTTTCTCTGAATCTGAGAATACTGGAAATCTTTGTGAAAAATTCATCTTGAAATCTTCTCCTAAATTCGTTGTTGAAACCCTGTTGCTAGTGTCCTTGCGCCCCTGCTATCACTACAATTTTTTGTCTCCGCTGCTCTCTAAATACTCATCGATTTCCTCTTATAATCTCTCATTGACAAATCAATGACCATAATCTAATCTAAATAAATGGATAAGATCATCTTGACTCCATCAAGTGACTTTTCCGAAATTCTCTAGAGGAAAATCAATTTACCCTAATCAATATTGATTATTAATCTTATTTTGCTAAGTTAGACCTGGGAAAATTAATTAATTGCTTAATTCAAGGCCTTTTCTTGTGAAACCTTTTCCGGGTATTGGAGAAAATGTTTTCCTTAGCCTTCTAAAACATAATCTAAGACTAGAACACATGTCTGAGCTACACAAATTAACACTCCCTTTTAGTGAGGAAGGTGTTATCCATAACATCCAACTTGTCTATTTCATAGATGAACCTCACCTTCCCCAAAGCCTTCATCAAAATATCAACTAACTGCTCATATGTAGGTATATATTATAGTTGGACAATATTGCACTGCACATAATCCTTGATGAAGTGGTACCGAATGTCTATATGCTTTGACTTGTCGTGAAATACCAGATTCTATGACAACTTGATGCAACTCTGATTGTTGCAATGTATCATTGTTGTCATTATCCTCTGACCAAAATCCAAATGGCCTGACACGTAGCCATGCTCATTGCTATGTACTATGCCTTGACTGAACTCAATGCCACATAATTATGCTTTTTATTGTACTAAGAAACAACTCTTTATCCCTGTTGAAGCAACACCTTGAATTGCTTTCCAATCTACTATGTTCCCTACCCAGTTTGCCTCAATATAGCCTACCAATATGACACCATCTCCTCAAGCATAATTGATCCCATACTCAATTGTTCCACACAAATAGCTTAGCACATGTTTTCTCGCTCTCTAATGCACTCTCTTTGGCTCCACCATAAACTGAATCAAAGAGTTTACTGCATATGATATGTTTAGCCTGGTGTTTACCATATACATGAGAGAGCCTATTAACTGCTTGTACAAGGTGGGGTCAACCCCTTCTCTTTTTATGCACCTATCTTCCTCCAATTGATGATCATGGGAGTAGACATGGCCCTGCAATCCTCCATTTAGAATCTCCTCAAGATGTCTATGCAATATTTCCCTTGACAAGGGAAAATATTTCCATTTATCAGCTACACCTCCATCCTTAGAAAATAGGGCATGAGCCCCAAATCCTTCATCTCAAACTCTTATGAAAGGTCCCTCTTGCACTCTTATATAAGTCCCAATGAACCTATCAGGAACAATTCCTCCACATATAGGACAAGAATGAGAACATCTCCCCCGATCACGAAGTAGTAGAGGCTCACCCTTCACAAAGCCTATGCCTTGAAAGTATATGTTGATGTGCTCATACCACACCCTGGGAGCCTGCTTGAGCCCGTATGCAGTTCTCTTCAATCTGCACATGTGGGTCTCTCTTATGTGTGCCACAAAGCCCTTCGGTTATTCAATGTACACTTCCTCCTCTAGTTCACCATTCAAGAACATTGTCTTGACATCCATTTGATGTATTTTCCATCCCATATATGCTTCAAATGAGATCATGAATCATATGGAAGTGTATCTAGGCACATGAGAAAATTTCTCCACATAACCCCTTGGCCATAAACCTAACTTTGTATTTCTCAATATTACCATCTGCATTGTGCTTGATCTTGTAGATCTAGCATGATCCAACCACTACGCTATATGTTAGTCTGGGTAAAACCTCCCACTCATAATTCTGCATGATTGAATAATACTCCTCAATCATTACATCCCGCCAACTGTGCTACTGTGTGACCTCCTAATAGTTGGAAGGCTCATTATCCACTAATTGACTGATCAACTCTATGTAGCGCTAATGTACTGCTCTAATTGTCTCTACTCTCTCCTGCTCATCCTAGGTTTCCCCACAAACTCATTAACATCCCTAGTGGAGTTAGGAATGTCCACCTCCTAATGCAAATTCGTGAGCTATTGGATTTATGCTCCATGCTCTGTGAAGCTTCAGTAGTATTCACACTTGAACTCGTGCTCATATTGGTCACTGTACTTGTGTTTTTTTATTGACCTTGATTGTACTGCTCAACTCTAGGAGCTTCTGGTAGCTTCTCACTTTGATCTTAAGTAATTGCAAAATATTTGGATCTCCTATATGCCTTGTCCTCCATAAACCTGACATGCCACCTGGAAATAATCCTTCTAGCCCTTGGGATGAAGATCTCGTATGCCTTCAAGGTTTCGTTTATCCAAATTCAAGCATGTATCCCTTGGAATGTGACAATATAATAGACAACCAAATATCCTAAAGTTTTTGACATATGGCCTTTTCTAGGTAAAAGCCTCATTGGCAGTCATCTTGCCAAGCGTTCTATGTGGGGCCCTATTCTTAATATAAGTCATTGTACTGCATGCCTTTGCCCATAGATAATGTGGGATATGTTGGTCATACAACATTTCTCAAGCTGCTTGCAGAATAGATCGATTCTTTCTCTCATCAACCCCATTCTATTATGGGTTGTAAGGAATCATCTACTCTCTTCTGATTCCTACCCTGCTATAGAACTCCTGGAACTACTTGTTGGTGTACTCACCTCCATTGTCTGACTGGAGAGTCCAGATCTTTCTACTTGTCGAATTCTCCACTAGAGCCTTAAACTCCTAAAAGCGACTAAAAAACTCATCCTTGGTCTTCAAGAAATAGAACCTGATCTTCCTAGGGAAATCATCAATAAAGGTACAAAAATAGTCATACCCTCTAAGAGACTTCGTAGACATTGGCCCACATATGTATGAATTCACAAGGTCTAGAATCCCTTGATATCTATTGTCACTCTTTGGAAAATCTGTTTTTTTAAACCTCCCCAACACACATCCTCTACATACATCATCGTGCTCTATGCCACACACCAACTATTCTAGAATGCTCACGAACTCTCTCAACAACTCCTCGAGACTTCTCATGGGTACCTGGGGCATTTGGATATTGACCGAGGCTTGTGATCCTCATTTCCAAGCTCACTATGGTGGAAATGGAGGCTTGTGCACAACAAAGGTTAAAGCCTATAGAAGCACCACAACAAGACAGAATTGACCCGAGAAAATTCGTTTGATCTTTTGCATATTTTTTTCCTATCAGGACAATAATTTGTAAATAGATATCTTAATATACATGTTGGCATTATGATGCATGTATTGTACTTGATGGCAACCCACTCATAGAATAACAACTCTCCTATATAACTAGATGAATCTACAGAAGAGATATTAGATGTGACATATCATAGTGCAACAAAGAATTGATCAAAGAATGAAGAAAATGAGATCTCCGCAGGTTCTTGTTCACAAAGCTGCAGTCCTTGGCTGGTTCCGCAGGTGCGCCATTGAAAAGGTGCAGACATGTTCGCAGGTATTCCGAACAAAAGGTGCGAACCTAAAGTGCACGAACTTTCATGCAGAGAAAAAACACGCATGAGGAAAATCTTATGTTTTGTCCTTGTTATTTAGTCCGACATTTTTGATCCTATGGTTTTGGTTCGTGGTTTTGCATCTAAAATATTGAACCTAGGTTTTTGGGTCCCTACTATTGGATCTCAATGGTTTTGGACCATGGTTTGAGTAAGGCCTAGTCTATAAAAAGGAAAGGAGATCATTTGGCTGAGTACAAGTGTGTTGAATATCTTAAGAAGAACAAGATTTGAAATTCTAGTGATTGGTTGGTGAGTTATAACTAGACCTGAATCAAGGAGAAACCTGAGCATTACAAGATAGATCTACTAAAGGGTTGTGATCTCCTTGGCACATGATCAGATCTGTAAATCTGATAGTTTGAGGGTATAAGCGAAGACTGATAAATTGTCTATACCCGGAGGTGCGCGGTCCAGACACGGGTGTAGGTGCGGAGGTGCATGGTCGAGACACAGCTGCAGGTGCGGAGGTGCGCGGTCCAGACACAGGTGCAGGTGCGGAGGTGCGCGGTCCAGACACAGGTGCAAGTGCGGAGGTGCGCAATTCAGACACAGCACAGGTGCGAAGGTCCGCAGGACTGACTCAGCGAAAGTGCGGATATCCGCAGGTTTCTATTAATGAAGTTGCAGAATTTTCTTGAAATATATTATAGCTGCTTTTGTCTATTGTTGTAGTGTTCTGGGTTTAGAATTGGTGTCTGGTACTGGTATTGTTTTTTGGGTACAACATCCTGAGAAGTTATTGGGTAATTCAGTAGTTGTTTGTGGAAAAGAGATTGGTTGATACACATATACTTGATGGTTATTTGATGTTCATGGATCCAATCTGAAAATTTATGAGATGTGGTCCCTGGAAGAAAAGAGAAGGTTGAAGCCTTCAGTAGGTCAGCACCTACGTACTATTACCTTAGCTAGTACAAGAGCTAAGGGGGTTGGAGCTCCCTTCTAGGAGAATCTGGAGAACGAGAGAAGGTTGTAGCCTTCTGCAGGTTGAAGCCTGCGTACTGGTATAAGACTGCACCAATACATGATCATTGTAAAAAGAAGCTTCTAATTGAAAGAAGATAGAGACATATTGCAGGAGGTGGTTTTCACCCACATTGGGTTTCCACCTTATATCTTGTGTTCTTTGGTGTGACCGTCTGCTCTATTTTTCATGTTCCTGTTTATTGTTATATGGTTCTACCACACATATTAGTGAGAAACATCTGAAGAATAAATTAAATTATAAGTCTGAAAGTTTCATTAGTCAGATCTGCAAATGGTTGTATAAATTGAAAAGAATTTGATAATACAGATTCACCCCCCTCTCAGTATTATTTCCAACAATACACATTGATGGTCTCTGTCAAACATAACATCTCTGTTATAGATTTGTACATTAATACAAAAAGTCTTAGAACCGAGTTCTTCTAACTAATCTTGTTTTGAAATTTGAATAGATCGTTGAGGTCCTTAACTTCATTTATTGAATTATTTACGATATCATTAAGCATTTAGGAACAACTATGACATAGACAATAAAACTCCTGAAAACTAATAACCAACAAATACCCTTTTCTATTGTCTATTCTTGTTCATTGATCTGATGCAAAGTGAAGCAAATGTCAAACTTCTCTATTTGTTTATTTATTTATTTTAAGAAATAAATTATCTATCAAACTAATAAATGTAAATATTAGTACACAACTAAACCAAAAAACCAACGACACAAATGTATTTTTGCAAAAAGACAGCTAAAAGTAATTTTTGCAAAAAAAAAATTGTTTTCCCATTCCATGTAAACAAATATCAATAGAAATAGGATGAGCTTGAAAACCTCCTTGAGGCGGCTACTGTTGAGCCTCAAAACTGCCCTTTCCTTAGCAACTCTTCTCATCCCTTTTATTTGTTTTCCATGAAGAAAATGCATCCCTATCACCAATAACTAATATACATTGCCTTAAGGAGAACATTTTAGCAATTTACATGTTATGCTTTTATGCTTTGTTGTTTGAATAAGTTTTTGTCTTGTAGCTACGAAACACAGCCTATTATGCAGCTAATCGGCTGTTCCGTAGCTACTTCCATGCTTTAATAGGTTCCAGGTGTCAGAAGGAGAAAATAACTACATGGGTAGCTTGGAAATCATCATGACATGGATCGTGTCTTATTCACCTAGCCCAAGTCGATAAGGAAGATGGTACAAGACTCCAGTCAATGGAGAAGTCAAATGTAGAGACCGAAGGCAACATGAATCTATTTTGAGGATAATAAACACGTTTCACAGTGATGGGATTCAAAACAACTTCCTGAACCCACGGACCCCAACAAGCATCTGTGTAACTAAATCCAACAACCATCATCTTAGATTTATGTCTCTAGCAGCTGAGGAAGAAAATTCCGTGTGCCTGTCTGCTACATGTTTTTGGTTGTAGCTCATTTTTCTCCACAAACAATTGCATAATTTTCTTATAAATACCTGTGTAAAGAACTCAACACCAATTCAAATTTTTGCATGTATTAAGCTTAGACTACTGCTCTGTAATTTTGAAAAACTCATTTCCTATTTTTAATATGAAGACGGTGTTATTTATGGATATCTGAAAGCGTTTCTTGGAGATTGATTGAGCACACATAACCTGATCAGTTGCAGAGGGCCCCTGCGCTGACTAAGGTTTCATTTCATTTTGTTTTGTCTTTTCTAGTCAACTATAAATTCATCCTTTCTATTACAGTGTTCATAATCATTTCCATACTAACCTTGTTTATAATGCAATCCTTATCATTTTCTTACTAACGCAAAATAAATTCTTTTTGCTTAATTTCTTTCTAGTTTTTATCAGTAGTTAGAAGTTGAAATGTAGTAGTGTAATGTAGTTGTTTCATTTACTGTTTCACAAGTCCTAAGTTTTTCAATTAGACTGATCAGTACCATTACAGTTCTTACCCTTTTGTTACTAGTTTATTGACTCATGGTGTAAATGAATGTTTCTAAAGAGCCCTTCTAGTTGATAACTCATCTTAAACTAAGTGGTTGAATACTTCATTCATGTAATGAGTCTTTTCTGCATTTTTGCATTTATCTTTTCTTAGAATAATGAAGTAAATAATTCCTCAAAATGTCGTCACAAGGAGGTTTTTCTCCCAAAATTGAGAGGCACAGTAGCTAAGCACTTCATTTAGTTTTTGTTTCCATAGATTAGTTGCAATTTCATTCTCAGTCTTGGTATTTCATTTAGTTTTCTTTGCATAATAGGTAGTTGCAATTTCACTTTTAGTTTTAGTATTTCATTTAGATTTGTTACAAAATAGACAATAGTTGCATTTCACTTTCAGTTTTCAGTATTCCATTTAGTCTTTTTTTTTTGTAATTAAATAGATAATAGTTGCAATTTTACTTTTTAGTTTGTAGCTCATGATTTGGAAATAATGATATGACTAGAAATAGAAACTATGTTTTCGTTTCTTGATTAAACTTTGCTTCAAAATCTTAGTCAAGCTCTTTTTAGTTCTCATTTCTTTAGGTTCTTAGCAGTATTTACAGAAGTTAGATTTAAGATTCTGTTAAGTACATTGTAAATCATTAGGGATTAAAGGATCAAAAACCCCCAAGACAACATAAAACTCAAAAACAATGAAGTAAGAAGGGTCATCTAGCACATATAGTGTACTACACTTCATCAGTTTACAATACCCGGATTGATAATCTATGTAGAGAATTTAGGAAACTAAATTGACCAAACAACTAGTAGGCCTATAAGAAAAAAAATAGAAAAAAATAAAAAAGATCTTTGCTCCATGCATCTCTCTGATGAATGCATGTACTCTCCAACATTTGCAAGTAATAAGAACAAGTTGGTACTAAAAGGAAAATTGTTCAAGCCTAGTCAAAAGAAGTCAAATTTTGACTTTCTCCTTCTTTGCTAAAATGCTCCAACAAGGCCAAGTCCATGCAAATCCATCACCCTCATCTATTTCCACCATACACCCATCATTCTCAAGCTTCTACCATTCAATTTGCTTGCTGTCCTAAAAAAACTACAGGATGCTTTGTTTTACTACATGATACAAAAATACATAGAGCATAAATTTGTTTTTTCCATAACTTGAAAACCATGCATACATTTGCTAAGCGGTTTCATGGGGAGATACATATGGATGATGGTAACATGCTTAAGCAATTTTAACAAAGTCTAGTGCACGGTTTCCAAGAAATTGACCTCCATCACTTTCAACCATTTTTAGTTTTTTTCGAGATCCGTGCATCCATTAACCAAATTTGTTTTGGGGAGGTGCATAATGATGATGGAAACATGCTAAAAAAGGTTTAGGTCAATCCATTCTACTGTTTGGGAGATACAGACAAAACAAGTCGTTGTCCTCAAAACCTACAAGATCCTATAGGAGACAGAACAACACCTATAGGATTGGCAGTGAGAAATTTTAAAAGGGAAAAACAGAGGTTGGCTTCATCAAGCAGTGATAAGAAGGTAGGCTCTATACTTTCCCACATTTTCCAAGTGAAAAGAATATAGAAAATCCTTTTAGTTTATTGAAAAATATTGTAGTCTAGGGGAATTGTATACACAAATTTTTTAAATTTGGCATCAGACATATACAAACCTCCATCCATCAGAGAAAAATGACAGGGGGAACCCATCAATGGAGTGAGGATTCATCAGCACCCTCCTATACTAGAGATATTCACAAGGCACAATTGGATGGGTTTCTTTGAAAAATTGAGGGGAAATGATGATGAAGTAGCCAGAGATTTGCAGTCAGCTTCAGCATGGAGATCCAAAGGTCAAAGAAGCTCCTCCAGAGCTTAGTAGCAACATCATGATCATGGTCATCACCATCCAACACTTGTACATCAAAATCAACTCAGCAACAACATGCAAATCTCTCCAACAACCATCTGGTAGGTACAAGTATGCAATATTCTTGACCTATTCTCTTGAGAATATTATAGTTAGAAATCTGTTGTCATTGCATGAGAGATGAGGTTTTATAAGCTAAGGATGGGTCAGTAGTCTCAACCACCTTCAACAAGTTAATTTCAACTCACTCCTTCACTCATGCAATGTTGAAAAGTCAAATTATGAAGGGTGACGATTTCAAGGAATAAGGACAACAGTTAAAAGAAGAAATTTTTGTAAAGGCCAAGTCACCACAACACTCCAAGCCCTCCATCCACTTCATATTCACTATCTATTCGTCATTCATCCATCCCATTTCATTCTTGAAAAAAAAAAAAACAGAGCATCCTCTCCATTTTCACAAATCTACACTACTCCCTTTGAGCCGTAGCATCATCATCCAATCTCTCTTCATTGTTTCTCATCACTCCCATACAGTTAGAAGAATCTGAAAGAGGAGGAATGACTACTACAGGAAGGTAGAATGTTTCTACAAGAAGGAATAAATGAAAAAATTATGCTAAACCCCAAGATGGCAGAGCTTTTTCAGAGAACTCCGAGGCCATTAGGCAGTCATCTAGGCCACATGAGAGAAGAAGAAGGAAACAAAAGGAAATGAGACATTCACCATCAAAACAAAACTCAAACTGCAATGATGAAAATATGTTTTCCAAGAGGACTCCAATCTCCTTTTAGCTTTTGTCCAAGGCCTAAAAATGGGAAAAAGGCATGGGAGTCAAGTTGAGGGCCCATATTAGGTTCAAAATATCATTTGTGCTCAAAAAGGGTTTCCTGTAGTTTTAACAGGGTTTCCTGTAGTTTTGACAAGAATTACTACAAAATGTCCTAGTTCTCATCTAAAGGAAGTTTTAAGGTTTTAGAGGTGTCCAAATGGTGGAACAAGGTAGCAAAAGGTTGATAAGGATATGGAAAACCTTGCTAAACTAAAAAATATTCAAGAACCCATCTTGAATAAGGGAAAGAAAGCAAGCTAATGGTCTTAAGAAATAGTGAATTTTCTTTGCACAAATATGTTTTTGGGCCTGTCCTTGCAGAACTTATAGCCAATATTCTTAATGAACAAGAGAGAGGCCACTAGGGCCATGGATGAGGCTCAATGAGGTCACTAAGTTGCTTAGAGGATGAGCAACACTTTCAGCAGGGGGTATGATGGGCCTTTAAATTAGACATAAAGTAAGGCTCATACCTCTAAATTAAACATTAAATTAAGGCCTATGACCATCCTTCAACACATTAAACCTCTCTTTCTACATTAGATAATTTATTTTTAACTTTAATATATTCATTAGGAAGGTTTATGAATAATTGGATATTTGTGCCTAATATTATTTATTTTTGTGGAATATTATGAGAATATTTGGCAGATTATGAAGATTTGGAGGAGGAAATAATTTAGGGACTTGTTCCCTACTACAAGAGGATAAATAATAAATAATAAATCAACAAGACATTATGGAATTATGGCACAAATTGTGGAACTCCAATGATTCAAAAAATGTAGGAATGTGTTCTACTAATCAAGGGACCAGATCCACTAATCAAGGGGTTTCAGTGGGGAAAGCTTCCTCCATTCATGAGGAATGATTCTTAATCACTTTATATAAGTATCAAGTTGAATTTACCTCTAGAGAGAGATTTTCATTAGTGTTCTTGTGGAGATAACTCATATTTTTGCAGCTCCATTGTATTTTCTTGTAGGGATTTAATTCTATTGATGAAAATAATGAATATTGGTATCATGTTCAACTTCTAAATCTTGTTCTCCTCCATAGGTCTCTGATTTTCCTTAAAGAACCTCATGGCCCTTTTGTATCATTTTCTTTCCTTCTTTTCACTGCTTATTCACATGCATCTCTTGTTTTTATTTATTTCTATCTCTGCATTTAGTATTGATGATTTCTTGTTGTAGGATTGAGTTAAATGGTTGATGTCAGTTATTTTGCAAGATCACAAGCATTATTTCATCCTTGGAAAAGCTTTGGAAGTTAATAGTAATCATTGAGCTGCTTGGATTAGTCTTCTTATTCCCAAATGTAGATTGCTGGACCTTGTTTTTAGCAAAGAACAATAAATTTATGTTATTTTTTAGAGCATGCTAACAAACTTCAATAGAGTTGGTTCCACTTGCATTATATTAAAAAAACATTCTAGTTCATAACAAAAATTACTCCACTGCATTTTCACTTGATTAGGTTAGGCATTTTTTAGATTTACTAGCTCACTGGTTCTCGAATTTTTAGATTTTCGACTAGTAATGTTTTTCTATTTTTTAGCATGGGTTAATAGAGGCATTTTTGAGTGATTCCACTTGGAATGGGGACCTAAGACATCCTAGTTAATAAAATTTTTTTTCCCATCCAATTTGGATTTGATTTGCTTGGTCATTTGATGAATTATAGTAAATCTGTAGCATCTTGTAGGAAATCCTGTTTTGAGTCTGAATTGAGAAAAATCATCATTGAAGCTGGGATTAGGCCTCTACTTGACCTCCATGCCATCAATACCATTTTAACCCTCTTTCTCCTCACTTAGGTCAGCATTTTTCTAGTTTCAAGGGTAGGATTTGATTTCCATTTCTTCTATCTTCAGTCTTACATTAGATCTCATCAATATTTTATATCATTCTACAAAGTTTTCCTCATGCATGTAGTAGACAACTAGCTCATGAAATTCTGTTTCCTTTAGATAGTTTAAATTCTTCTTGTTTGCATGATTTTTGGGTAAATGTCAATGTTTGATGCAGTGCAGATGTTTCAGGAGTACAAAGAGATTTGATAGTCACTAACCTCATCCCAATTTCATCCACCCATGGTCCTCACTTTCTTTCACTAAACCCTCACCATTTTCATCATTTCACAAGGAAACTTCTCCAAGATTTTTGAGCAAATCCATCCATCTCCCAACTTTGGTTTTGAGTTCTGAAGTGGTCCTAGGCACTCCCTTGCCTCATTCCATCCACCAACCACCTTCCCCAAGCTTTCCATCACCTTCAACATCCATCCTTTTGCTTTCGGCTATATCTAGTTTAGGGGATTCTATAGGTTTTTAGGACATCCTGTAGGAAATCCTGTAGCATTCTGTAGGAAATCCTATAGCATCCTATAGGAAACTGTATTTTGAGGCCGAATTGAGGAAAAAGCCTCTATGAAGCTAGCAAAGGGTCCCTATTTGTCTCCCAAGCCTTATGACCATTCATCATCATTTCCAGGCCAACTGCCACATCACCAGAAGAGATTAGTTTTCACACTCTCACATGAAAAAAGACAAAAAGAAAAACAGATTTATTTTATTCATATGCATGCACAACAGTAGAAGGTTTGATTGTTTGAATCTGCATGCTTAGGACAATAGGATTGCATATATGTTAACTTAGCATTCTTTTGAAGCAAATCCTTGTAGCAGTTAGTTAGAAAATGGTGTGTTTTATCATTTGATTTCAATCTCTTTTCTTGTACTTTCTTTCTTTCAATAGGTTAAGGTTCCATTTCGAACATTTCATTTTCTGCAATTAGTTTAGGATTTAACTTCAGTACATGCACTCCATTACATCATGACAGCAAATGAATGACACATTGTATGTTGCACATATAGTGTCGATACCTCTTATTTTTGTACGAACCTTGGATTGATAATTAAAGTCGGTAGCCTTGGGAGTTGCAACATTCTTGTTGCAATATCGAGGCTCATCACAAGACAGACACCAAATTGGTGTATGAGACCTCATTGTTTATGGGAAAATGGACCCACCTCTGCACAACTATTTGATTGCTAAAGTCTACGAAGGCATACACACTCTACCTCCCTCTAGTTTACAACTTGTGACCTCTTAAGAGGAAACACATGCTCTTAACCATTAGGCCCACTCAAGTTGTATATATGACATATTACATTAAAGAATTAATTTTAAAAAATTACAAAACATGTCAAAGAAAATGCCAAACTTATTCCTTTTTTCTCTAGCTTATCAATATTAAGTTTGTATATCCCGGATCCGGGTGATCCTCTTGCCATAAATGGTATTCGTGCATCATTACCACCCCGCGTACTGCCACCTGCTCCACAGCGTGGAGCCCTAGGTCTCGACTGGAGGAGGGAGAAATGTTTTTATGGCCATCGGCTGGAGCAGGACGATGCCATTAATGAAGGCCGAAGCCCGACGCAGCCTGTTGATTGTTATTTACATGGAGGCTCCCAGTGATTTTACCACTTCGTCGGTTCAGGATTATGGTATTCAGTTTGTTTTGAGGACTGAATGCGAAGGTGAGAGGGCGTCTAGTCTCAGAGGGGAAATTCGAGTTGGTTCAGGCTCGAATCTGCAACGCTTCCACTCTACCTGTGTGCTACGCAATGGAAACCCTTCGGTGGCCTGGGGTAAGTGGTTTATTCGCTGTCACATAAGTTACATCTGCTTTGTCTCTCGGTTCAGTGCTTCTTCCGTGTTTTGCTCTGCTTTTCGGTTTAGTTATGTGCCCTCGGTTCATCTGAGGCATAATTCTGGGTTTAGTATTGGTTCTGTTGAGTTTTCGGTGACTGTCAGCATTATGAAGCGACCAGGGAAACGCAACCGCTCGGGTGAACGACCTGGTAGCAGCAAGCGTCCCTCCGCTCGCTCTCAGCCCACCCCGCTGCTCACAACCATTAATCTCACATCCTCCCCTGAGGATCCTCCTCCCAGCAATCCCTCTTGCCATCCGATTCCAAACAACGCCTTTCAGTCCACTCATTTTAAATTCCAAAGTAATCTGAACCGCCCTCTGATTTCAACCCAGATTACCATCCTCATGTCTGAAGAAGTTAACTAGGTACCCCCTATTTCTTGCATTAACCCCAATTCCTCTCACAGTAGTGAGCGCTCCTCTGCCAAGAATGCCATGGATGTTAAAAGGGAGGCTGAACCAGTTATCCAAGTCGATTCGCCACCCTTAATCCCTCCCCTGGTTGACTGTGTTAATTTGGCAATGGACCCCGAGGCTGGTACCATTGACAAGATGCAGGAGGGCAACGTGTTGGGTGACAAAGAAGTGCTCAGTCAGGACGACGCGTGTCTGCAGGCTGAGGAGACACAGGGGGACGAGGAAAAATGAACAATTGGTACTTTGGGTCGCTCTTTTTGGCTCTCTGGTGGATGCTCCGGAAGCACTGCCCAGTTTTGGGTTTCTCCTCGCCGCGGCGTATGTTTGGTTCTTGGTCCCTAGATCTCAGCTATGTTTTTAAGCTTATCTTCTGTTCTATCTCTCTCGGCATGTTTGTAAAGCCAACAAAATTGGCTGTATGTTTTTTGAGACTCCCCGGTTTCTACAGTAATGGGGAAGTTTTGTAATGTACAAGGCTTGCAGGCTCCTGCCCTTGCAGCTGCCACCTCATGTAAAAATATTTTGTTTACCAGTTAACAGAAATAGATGTTACCGAGAAAAAAAATATTAAGTTTGTATATATTTATTAATTAAATTTCAATATGAAGTTCTAAAATATAATGGTTACAAATATGAACCATGATTTTAATTTATATGTAATATGAATTTATCTTATACAAATTTCACATTTCTATATATAAAAATATATTTATGTTTTATATGATTATCATTTATATATACTGAAATATCATAGCTATCAAAATCAACCATTATAGATCCATCTTATGCATAAATCTAGCATGTGTCGAGAGTGATAAAATATCTCTGGGTACAAGCCTCTTTTAGAGTGCAAAATTTGAAAAAAAAAATCGGATGCCCTTCATCCTTTGACAAATACCACTAAATTTGTAGTGGTTCTCTCTCTCTATATACAATGTGTAATTTTTCAACACACCTAGAGAGATTTGATCCCTCTTGATGCTTGGTAAATCTAAATTTAAGATGAATCTAGACTAGTTTTATTATTGATAATTATTAATAATTAAAATTACGAATTTATTGATAATTAATAATTATAATTAACTGATTTATTTTATTTTATTTTTATTTTTATGTAATTTGACAAAATTATAAATGTTTTATAATGATTAATTATAATTATAATTAATTTTTTAATTTAATTAAATTTATTTTAATATAATTTTAGGTAGTGAAAATGTTTAGATAACAATAACATAACAATAACATAATAGTGCATTACAATATCTCTTTCTTAATGTGCTGGAGAACGCCTCTTATGCAATTAACAAAAATATCTATAAATAATTTGCACGTTAGTGGCTTAAAATCTTTAATAGAAAATCAAATAAATAAATTCTAATCGCTTTCAAAGTGTACTTGAAGCTTAAGTCATTGTGTTAAGGGAACAAAACCCTTGAAATTCTAAGTTCGTAGAAATTTAATGGCCGTCGAATTTATTCGATTTGGTTC
This sequence comes from Pinus taeda, assembly GCA_000404065.3. NCBI lineage: Eukaryota > Viridiplantae > Streptophyta > Pinopsida > Pinales > Pinaceae > Pinus > Pinus taeda. Next base: position 115,870 of record APFE030268867.1, on the reverse strand, counting down.
ACCGGACATCAAGGCGAACATGAATCCGATCTCGATCCGAACTCAAACACGAACAAATTTTTTTTGCGTTAAAATCAATTGAGTTCCACTCATCTTCAAGTAAATATGGGCAGTTGATAATTAAAAGAAAAGAAAAAATCAAAACCCTAAATATAGACCTCAGTCTTCACTCTCCATCGCGAAGCAAGTTTTAACTCCATCGCAAATTTGATGGCTTCAAAATTGCCAAACTGAAACAGAACATGGTGACTTAGATTGAAGCAACTACATACATGATAAGAAAAAGTAACTAAAATTGAAATTTTCTAGCCTATAAAGTGCACTGAAGAAGTATTATCATTTACGATATACATATACATATTCATATGTCAGTGTGAGGGATGACAAATCAAATATAAATATTTCATTTTATAAATGGATTTTTTTATAAATAGTTGTATTAAAAGGTGTAATTTGAAAATATTGATAATTTTAATAATCCAAAAATTTTGAAATAAAAAATGAATAATATAGAGTAGTTTAATTAGTGGAGAAAATGACCATTTTGTTTGGGTATTTTTCTGATCAATTTTGCCAAAATCTAACAAAGATTTAAGAATCATAAGTTTAAGTTATTTAATTATTTGGAAAGTTCAAGTGCTCATTAGATTTTCAATGCGTTGAATCCATTTATGCATTCAAAAACACATTTTAAACAACAAGAAATGCTTATCTAGCCCGAAATTGTATCTTTGTATTTTGGTAGAAAAACCATTCCGTTTATTAGGTAAACTTCCCCCAAAAATATTAATGACTTATATATAAGAACTGAATAATAATGATGATGATTGACATCCACTAAGACCAATATGGTCTATCAGACCTTAAGAAAGTAAGAAATTAATTGAGACTCTTAAATGTTTTATTTCTATGATTAAAATGAAGGGAGAGAAGCGTTCCTAGATCACTATAGTTTTGCTAAGTTAACAAGTCAAAAAGGTTGGTAGTGTGGCAAAGGTTTTGGAAGTGAGAACGGATTTAAGTGAGATTTGAGTAATCTAAAAAAAAGTGTTTTTCATCTTCAACCCTCTTAATATCACAAAGGTGACCGACTTATGAAATTTTAAATATTGTTGCAATTACTGGTTATTTTTCCCCTATTTGTTAAGATTATTTTTCAGCTACAAAATACTTGTTGAAAATACTAAATAAATGAGAAATGCTACTTCATAGAAAAATAAATAACCATAGGAACACAGAAAGTTATGCGTGCACACACAAATAATGGACACTAATATTTTTGGACAAATGTTTTTGGAAAAACCCTGAAGGGAAAATTGGTTCAACAGATTAGGGTTTTATTATCATTGATATTCAACAATTTGAGAGTACATCAACTGCTTTCCTGGCACTGGAAAATCTCGAGTAAATTTATCCACTACTCTAACTAGTAAATCAATTTAGAAACACAAAGTTTCCTTTGCAAAAACAAACTTTGCCTCATCCAACAAACTCTCACTCTCTTCCTGTAACTCGCCTTGGAAACTAAAAATGCTCTCAAAATTTGATTTGGAAAATATACTGCCTCCCTTTGTCCAATAAAGTTACTTGCACCTCCTTAGGTAATTATTTTGGTAACCGGAAATCAAATTATTGCTCTAGCAATTCGTATTGGGTAAATTGGCTATTCACACTGCTTGCTCATCCCTCTTTATGTAGATAAATTTAGCCTTTCTTTGAATATGAAAATATTGGAAATCTTGGTGAAAAATTCATCTGGAAACCTTCTCCTAAATTTACTGTTGAAACCCGTTACTAGTGTCCTTGTGCCCCTTCTCTCACTACAATTCTGTGTCTCCTTCACTGCTCTCCAAATGCCCATCGATTTCCTCTTATAATCTCTCGTTGACGAATTGATAGCCATAATATAATCTCAATCAATGGATAAGATCATCTTCACTCCATCAAGTGACTTTTCTAGAATTATCTAGAGGAAAATCGATTTACCCTAATCAATATTGATTATTAATATTATTTCACTAAGTTAGACTTGGGAAAATTAATTAACTGATTAATTAAATCTAATCAAGGCCTTTTCTTGTGAAACCTTTTCTGGGTATTGGATAAAATGTTTTCCTTAGCCTTGTAAACACAATCTAAGACTAGAGCACATGTCCGAGCTACACAAGCTAACACTCCCTTTGAGCGAGGAAGGTGTTATCCATAACACCCAACTTGTCTCTGAAGTAGATGAACCTCACCTTCCCCAAAGCCTTTGTCAAAATGTTTACTACCTGCTCATATGTAGGTATGTATTATAGTTGGAAAATATTGCGCTACACATAATCCTTGATGAAGTGGTACCTAATGTCTATATGCTTGGACCTGTCGTGAAACACCAGATTCTCTGACAACATGATGCAACTTTGATTGTTGCAATGTATCATCATCTTTTTTATCCTCTAAGCAAACAAGGATACTAGTAGCTTTCGAAGCCAAATGGCCTCGCATGTAGCCATGCTCCAAAATTATTCTTTTTATTGTACTAAGAAACAACTCTTTATCCCATGTTGAAGTAGCACCTTGAATTTCTTTCCAATCTACTATGTTCCCTACCCAGTCTCCCTTAGTATAGCCTAAAAATATGACACCATCACCTTGAGCATACTTGACCCCATATTCAATTATGCCACACAAATAACTTAGCACATGTTTTCTCGCTCTTTAAAGCACTCTCTTTGGCCCCACCATGAACTGAATCAGAGAGTTTACTATATAGGGTATGCCTAGCATGGTGTTGACTAGATACATGAGAGAGCCTATTAACTACCTGTAGAATATGGGGTCAACCTCCTTCTCTTTGGATGCATCTATATTCCTCCAATTTGTGATCATGGGAGTAGACATGGCCCTGTAATCCTCCATCCAGAATCTCCTCAGGATATCTATGTAGTATTTCCCTTGACCAAGGAAAATACTTCCATCTACCTACCACACCTCCATGCCTAGAAAATAGTGCACGAGCCTCAAATCCTTCATCTCAAACTCTGCTGCAAGGTCCCCCTTTCACTCTTATATGAGTCCCAATGAACCTATTAGGAATAATTCCTCCACGTATAGGACAAGAATGAGAACATCTCCCCAGATCACTAAGTAATAGAGGCTTGCATTTTCCTCACTCTTCACAAAGGCCATGCCTTGCAAGTATCTGTTGATGCGCTCGTACCACACCTTGGGAGCCTACTTAACTCCATACAAAGTTCTCTTCAATATGCACACATGGGTCTCTCTGATGTGTGCCACAAAGCCCTTCAATTGTTCAACGTACACTTCCTCTAGTTTACCTTTCAAGAACACTGGCTTGACATCCATTTGATGTATCTACCATGCCATCTATGCTGCTAATGATATCACAAATCATATGGAAGTGTATCTAGGCACATGAGAAAATTTCTCCTCATAATCTATTCCCTCCTTTTGAGAGAACCGCTTGGCCATAAACCTAACTTTGTATTTCTCAATGCTACCATATGCACTGTGCTTGATCTTGTAGATCTAGCATGATCCAACCACTACCCTATATGTTAGTCTAGGTACAACCTTCGACTCATCATTTTGCATGATTGAATAATACTCCTTAACTATTACATCCTGCCAAACATGCTACTATGTAGCCTCCTAATAGTTGGAAGGCTCATTATCCACCAATTGGTTGACCAATGCCATGTAGCCAATGTACAACTCTAGTTGTCTCTACTCTCTCCTTCTCATCCTAGGTGTCCCCACAAACTCATAAACATCCCTAAGTGTATCTTGAACCTCTCAGTTCCTCTTGCCAACAATGGAGTTAGGAATGTCCACCTCCTGATGGAAATCCTTGATCTATTGGATTTTTTGCTCCATGATCTATGAAGCTTCAGTAGCATTCACACTTGAACTCATGCTCATATTGGTCACTGTACTTGTGCTTTTTTGTTGACCTTGATTCCGTTGCTCAACTCTAGGAGCTTCGGCTGACTTCTCACTTTGATCTTTAGTCGCTGCAAAATATTTGGATCTCCTATATGCCTTGTCCTCCATAAATGATCTATAATGGAGCAGGTTAGTAATGCTGTGCTAATTCCCCTTTTAGATTAAAACCCAAGATGCTTGTCATTTGCTTATCAAGTGCTTAAGGATCTAATACTTTTGCTTAATTAAATGATTCCCATGAGAGTTTCTTATGTAAATGTTAGAAATAGTTTAACATAAAACATATGCTAATCAACAACAAAATAACAACAAAGAACATCAAAATACAACACACATCAAGCACATGATAAAGGAGTTCACCCTCCTGGGCTACGTCTCCTTAGTCTAGCTTCCAATGGCTTGGGCCTCTCTATTATGCTGAAATTACAACAAAAGTGTGTTTACCATGCTCAAATTTCTTTGAAACTTGTCTCAATGAGTTCAGAATACTCAAAAATGGATATCTAGCCTCTTTTTGCATCTAATTTGGATAAGAACTAAAGAAGCTATAACTTCTCCCATTTCTTCCACTATTTGTTCCACAAATTGCTCCAAAACCAACCAAAAACCCCATTTCTGCTCCAAAATATGATAACGGAGTGAGAAATTTGCTGCACGACGAGCTATATCCGTCGACTATATCGCAAATCACAATCGACAAGTTCTGCAGTCTCTTATGGTCTTGTTAACACAACAAAATGTTGCGATTGCAATATCGCGGACCCGTTGGGGATATTTAACTGTAACATATAAAATCCCTCGTCCGAGGTGCATTGCTCATCACAATTGATGAAATTCAGTGGTTGAATGTCTTGTTAACACGACGAAACACTTCGATGCAATATCGACAGACCCGACGCGATATTAAATCGCAACCTATAACAACATCGCATCTGGGAACTATCACATTTCACAATGTTAACGTCAGAATGTTGTGCGATGCGATATTGGTAGACCCGACGGGAACTTAAACTGTGACATATACAATTCCACATCCAGATAATTTATCGCATTGCAACCTAGTAACTATCGGGGGTTGATTCTGACTTGTTCTCCCCTCACCGATCTGCAATTGCGATATGCGATGGCCTTATCGCATCACAACCCTGAACTTGCACAGGACAATTTGTAACACCTTTATGCCTTGTGACAGTGATTTTCAAAATGTGAGGGAAAATGGTAGCCTCCCACTTGGTGCCTCCTCATTCGCTAAAGACCTTACCACATAATCCCATTCCTACCATGTAGACAAGTCAAACTTAAACGTTGACTTGCTCTACCTTCTGCATACGAACTCGGATTTGAGTACCGTTCACATTGTTGGATTTAGAATGATGAGCTCTTCATTTTGAAGCTGAGTTTGACAATATTTTGACACTTTGAATTTTGAGCATAATTCTGAGCACCTAATCACTCCTCCCCATTGGAAGTCTTTTGGACCCCAAAATATTTATATTTAGTTATTGAATAGATGAGGGTATTGTTCCCTCACATTCCCCACTTCAATCCATTTGGACTTTGAAGGATGTGTTCCTTTGAGACCCACCTGAAGATAATCAATAATTCCCATTTTTGTTGTCCTTGTCCTTCTGTCAAGTATAGTGTCTTGTTGAAGCACATCAAGGAATTATGGAGAAAAGTATTCAATAGATGGAATTTGAACATTCTCTCCTCGATCTTCAATTAAAGGAGGCTCATACAATCTCAAATTTTCAACATCAACAACGGAATAGATTTGCATATATGAAGGTAAATCAAGCTTGAAAGCATTATTACCAATCTTTTCTAGAATTTTAAATGGATCATAACGGTTTGGTTTCAGCTTTTTACCTTCACCTTGAAGCCTTTCCTTGCTAACGTGAAGCCAAATTCATCACCTACTTGAAACTGATGATGCATGTGATGCTTATCATGTCTTACCTTATACTTTCCTTGACTCTTTTCTAGTTGTTCTTGAACTATTTGGTGAATCAACTGAATTTTCTCAATGAATTTCTTTGCTCTGTTTATGTCACTATGTCCATATACAAATACATCTTTCTCAAAGATGAAATCCAAAGGTGATTTAGGAAAATAACCAAGACTTACTTCAAAAGGAGAAGTTAGAGTAGAAGAGTGTTTTGATTGGTTATAAGCATGATGAATATAATGCAACTGTTCATCCTGAAACTTAGGATGTTTGCTGCAATATCCTATTAGCAAATGAATAATTGTCTTGTTAACCACTTCAGTTTGACCATCCATTTGTGGATGGAAGGCTATACTTTTCTTCAAATTGGTGTTCATCAAGTTCCATAAACTTGACCAAAAATTCCAAACAAATTTGGAATCACGATCACTTACAATAGAAGTAGGTAATCCAAAATGAACCCATACATTTTGAAAGAAAAGTTGAGCTGTTTGTTTAACTGTAATTTTCTTTTTACAAGGCATTGATATGCACATCTTGCTAAACCTATCCACAACTACATACAAATAATCATGACCTTTCCTTGATAAAGGATGACCTACTACAAAATCCATAGAAACACTCTCCCATGGATGTGAAGGTACTGGAAGTGGTCTGTACAATCCTAGCTTCCTATTACTAGGTTTACTGACTACACACGACGAACAACATCTTACAAAACATGACACACTTTCAAGCATATGAGGCCAGTAAAAATACCTTTGAATATTTTCCACTGTTTTACTCACACCAAAATGTCCTACAATAAGAGAAGTGTGCGCTTCCCTTGTGATATTTACTCTCTCTCCCTGTGGAACACAAAGTTTTCCCAAATGATACAACAAATTATCATGAACATGGTAGTCTTGTTCCTCAACTTGGTGGCCTTGACTCAAGTTTAAATATACCTCTTGAAAGTCAACATAATGTGCATATTTCTCAGCATAAATTTCAGACAAAGCATAAAGATTCTTGAGTAAAATGGCTGCATTAACAATCGGTCTAGAAAGCATATCGACAACTCTATTATAAATACCTTTCTTGTACCTGATTACCAATTGGAATTGCTATAAGAATCCCATCCAACAAAAGTCCCTTTCTTGCTGCAATTTTGTTTGAAATTGCAGATATTGCAAAGGTTGATGATCAATGTGAATAATGGTTTCTTTTCCCATCAAGTAATGCTTCCATTTCTTCACGCTTTGCACCAATGCATAAAGCTCTTTATCATACATAAGATAATTAACAACAACAACATTAAAAATTCTAGAATGAAATGAAATGGGCTTACCATGCTGTAAAAGAACCACACCCATGGCATAGTTACTTGCATCTATTTTTATTTCAAAGGGTTGTTTCAAGTTTGACAATGCTAAAACTAGGGCTAAACGGATCTTTTGTTTTAAAGAATCAAATGCTTTTTGCTGTTTGCCTCCCCACTGAAAGGCAACCTTCATGCTAGTCAAAGCATGTAGTGGAGCTACTATGGAAGAAAATTTAGTAATGAACTTCCTCCAGTACTGCGTTGCTTCCAAAAAACTCCTTACTTCTATGATTGATTTAGGTATTGGCCAATTCGCAATGACCAAAGCTTTAGAGGGGCCAATCCTTAGCTCACCTCCTCCAACTATGTGGCCCCAATACACTTAAGGAAGCTTTCCCGAATTCACATTTAGATATCTTCATAAATAACTGTTCTTTTCTCATGACATCCAAAACTTTCTTCACATGCTTGACATGCTCTTCTCATGATTTGCTGAATATCAAAATATCATGTAAATAGACAATTACAAACTCATCAAGAAAGGATCTTAAAACATCATTCATAACTCTCATGAATGTAGCTGGAGTGTTACAAAGACTGAAAGGCACAGTCAACCACTCAAACAATCCCTGTTTGGTTTTAAAAGCAGTCTTCCAAATATCCTCCTCAACTATTCTAACTTGATGATATCCACTTCTCAAGTCTAATTTAGTGAAAATTTTTTCATTCTTCAACTGATCTACCAAATAATCTATTCTAGGCAGTGGGTATCGATTCTTTATTGTAATCTTATCCAAATCTCGATAATCTACACACATGCACCAGGTTCCATCTTTCTTGGGTACCAATACAATTGGTGAACCACTTGGCGAAGTAGAGGGATGAATTACACCTTTATATAACAGTTCCTGGACTTGTTTCTTAATTTCTAAACTTTCCAGAATTGACATTTGATACATATCGATATTTGGGAGTGGATAGTCTTGTTGTAGCTAAATTTCACGTTGAATTCCCCTTTTTGGTGGCAATCCCTTTGTTTCTTGAAACATGTCTCCATATTGATTGACCACATCAACCAATTCATCTTTCAGCTTCACGTCACAACCTGTAAAGGATTCATGCTATGTGTTATTCTTTTGCTTGATCATAAGGAGCATGAGATTCTTGCTAGAATTGACCAATCGCTTCATTTACCCTTTGCTTGCCAAAGACAGATTAAGATTTTTGCGATTGGCTCTCACAATATACTCCACTCCATCTATGAAAAAATGATATTTTTCTCAAATATATGGAAAATGACTTTCCTATCATACAAATACGAGCTTCCCGAAAAAATCCCAGAAATATCCAATGGCACAACGTCTAATTTGACTTCATTAACCAAATTGGTATTGATTGCAAACCTGAAAACACATTTCCATGTGACATGAAAATTGGAATCCTTGGTTATCCAACCCAACAGATACGGTTTATGATGAGGCATGGTTTCCACATTCAACTTCTTGAACAAGTCTGTAGAATTTTAATTTGCCTGGGATCCACTGTCAAACAATGTATCAATTTTGGTGTGTTTGGAAATAACTTGGATATGGAACAACTCTATTCTGTTTTCCTCATTTGAAACGTTATTGGAGTTATTTGCCGTGCTTGTGCTTGCCACGACTTCCTCTTTGCTTGTATTTTCCATGACTTTCCCTTTAGTGATTGTGGCTGCAATCATCACTTCATCACCTAAGTCAGAACCGAAGTCTTGTTGTGCAACAACATTTGTCTTCTGTTTCCCTTTATTGTTAGATTTCTTCTGTCTTAATTGAATTGGATGAAGCTTCTAGCAATGTTCTTCATCATGGCCTTCTTTGGAACAATTATTGCACACGGGTTTCTCCCCTTCTTTCTTAACAGAAGCATTTTTCTTCTGCTTTCCTTTAAATTTCTTCCCTTTTTCACCACTCTGAAATGGCTTCCTCTTACCTTCTTCCTGTACATTTTCCCCTCTTGCTTTGTGTTGTGTAGCTTGAACATAGACCTCATCAAGATTCGTGGGACTAAACATAGGAATGGTATGTCGAAGATAGCTATGCAACCCTCCTATGCATTTCAGCAATGTACCTTGTGACTGTAAGTCTACTCCTAGCATAAGAGCTCTTCTCCTAAATACTTGAGTATACTCTTGCACATTTTGACCTTTTAATTGTCTGAAATTTTGCCAATTCATGATATCTTTTTGCATATGGGCTAAAGGGTATAATTGTCTTTTTATATCGGTAAGTGTTGCACCCTCCATTCTCAATGAAGTTAACTGAATTTTGATATCATCTTCTTGAAGGTTCTGAATTCTATAATACACCTCCAATTGACGAATCTAGTTATCCATCTTCTCTGCATTCACTTCACCATTGTACATAGGTAACTCGAATTTAACATCAAGCTTTAGGAAAGGTGATTTACCAATCCCTTTTGAAGAATGTTGATGAGTATGAGTAGCGGTGGTATTAGTGGAAGCGTGAGATGCTTTCAAAGAAGAAGATGAAGAATATGGTGGAGATGGTGGAGCCTTGTCTCCATTCCCATTACTTCCTTTTTGTTGGAAATAATATTGAGAGGGGGGTGAATCAGTATTATCAAATCAATAATTTTTTTTCCCAAACAGATTTATACATGCTACTTTAGTGAAGTGAACTAGCGTGTACACGCGACTGTGCTTAAAGAAACCAACGTATATGCAGAGAACTTGTGACTTAGACAATTTATCATGTGTTGAGCTTAAACCAGTATATCAAAGATTTATTAGACAATGTAGTAAAAGTAGAATAAAGAATCACGCATAAGAAACACACATGAACACCAAGATTTAAGGTGGAAACCCAATGTGGGTAAAAACCACCTGATATTGTCATCTCTGTCTTCTTTTATAATAATAAAATCTGTTTACAATCTTGTACTGGTGTAGACACATACCAGTACGTAGGCTTCTATTTGCAGAAGGTTACAACCTTCTCTTGTTTTCCAGCTTCTACTAGAAGGGAGCTACAACTCCCTAGCTCTTGTATTAGCCAATATGTTTACTAGTACGTAGGCTCTAGCCTACAGAAAACTCCACTCTTCCACTAGGGACCACATTTCATGAATTTTCAGACTGGATATTCTTGGATCACAACATCACAAGCTGAAGGCCACGTTTCATCAAATTTTCACACTGGAGCCATCAAAGCCTTTTAAACATAAACTGCATCAACCAATATTCAGTTAATCTGAATAATCAGATCACTGACACCAAAACACTGTGCTGAACCCAGAACCCCGCATCATCATCCAGGACCAGCTGTAACCTAAAAAATCATGCATTAGAGTGTATACACTACTTGGTTGAACCCAACCTGTGTGTATATGCTACTTCCTTTAACCCAACCTGCGTATATCTCTAAAGATACTGAATCATAAACTTCTGAACCACAGACTGTACCAATCGGTGACATTCTAAAGATCTACTATCATATTACAGAGTTCAAAACAGATAGCAGCAAGGATCACCCTTCCTTCTGAATAATCAATCAATCAGACTCAATTTCCTTATACAAAAGTTCTACGTTCAGATCTAAGAGGACTTCATTGACAGACAACAATAAAACAACAGAATTTGATCAGATAGATTGGTCAGATTTGAACAAAAGCTTTTCTTTTTGTATACGCTACTTGAAAGAGTTGAACCTGCGTGTACACGCGCTTTGGCCGAGACGAACTTGTGTACAAATCTGCAAATTTTGACTCAGAACTTTGCTGCAGTTTTAGACATCAGACAAACCCAGGTCATGATAGATATCAAGTAGAACAGGTGCAAACCATCAAATTTGGTCTCAGCTAATATCAAATCATTCAAGAATAAGTCATTTCAAGTCTCATGATTCCTGGTCCAATGTTGAATTAAAGGTGCACGTTAAAATTTTAGATCCAGTCCCAAACATAACCCTGCAACATAATATATACTTCAGATAGAAGTATTCCTTAGAATATCATTGCTTGCACCCTTGGCATGATGGTATTCTCCTCCTTATATACTCTTAGGCCTTTCTCAATACCTTGGACCAAAACCAATTGAGACCAATATCTTGGACTCAATACCTAGGGTGAATACCTTGGAACAAAAACTTGGTTTTTGAACATGTACACTATTTTCCTCCAGCGAAAGTGCATGTATATGTTATATGCTACTTTTGTTTTATTAAACCGCGTGTATACGTGGCTTAGACAAAGTGAACCAGCGTATATCTCTCTTTCTTCATTCTTTGGAGTCTGATCTATAATCCTTTGTTGTTGACCTACTGCACTGTGAACTTTCATATTAGTGAGTTGCCATCAAGGAAAACACTTGTATCATAATAACAACAATCTCCCCCTTTGGACTTGATGGCAACAACAACACCAAGACACTCTCCCCCTTTGACATCAAGGGCAAAGGGCGGACCAAGATATTCTTTCCCTTATGTTGTTCATGTTCCCCCTGAGTACATGCTAAATTGTCTGATTGAGCTCCCCTTTGTACATGCTGAGATGCACTGAAACCATCCATGCTCCCCCCGAGCACAAGCAGAGTCTGCAAAAATATTCTCCAGAAGAATAACATGACTCTATAACTCAACTATGTGAGCATGACCTTCCTATCACCAATGAATCATACATACATCCATCACCCAACCAAGTGGGGATATACCAAATTTGACTCATCCACCCAACCAAGTGGGGATATACCAAGTGTTTATACATAACAGAGTTATAATTACGTCATCCATCTCATGCAAATTGGGGATACAAATTACATCATTTGTCCAATAGGACTCATTCAGTTGTATGAGAAGACATATCACACCCTAGACTTTGACATGACTTAAAAAGGTATAAATATCTGAAGCCATAGCTAGACTCAAAACCCATAATGCCAACAATGCAGAATGCGAGTGAAGGCTAATGCTCTCCCTGAACTTGTGCTACCTGTGCATTGTTAACAAGTCAATGATTAAGGCATCTTTGTCAGTTAGATAAAAATCATTGAACAGAGCATATCAATAGACTGTAATCATCAACATCAAATAGAGCACCCATATCAGATCCTACCCCATTGTTTTTCTTGTCTGAAAAACATATACACTCCTTGACCCACAGAAACACGCGTGTGTACGTGACTATACTTCATGAAACATGTGTATAATAACCTTTCTCTAAAAAATTAGATTTAACAACAGGATGATGCAACAACTACTCCTAGCTTTTGTCTGAGATATTCAAATGTTTCTTTGGGCAGTGGTTTAGTGAATATATCAACGACCTGTTCTTTGGACGGAACATACTCCAATTTGAGCTTTTGTTCAAGCACTTGTTCACATAGAAAATGGTATTTGATGGGTATGTGCTTGGTCTTGGAGTGCATGACTGGATTCTTTGAAATACTGATGGCACTTGTATTATCACATAGGATGGAGATGGGTGGAGTATATGTGATCTGAATGTCTTAAAAGGTTTGCATCATCCAAAGTAGTTGTGTGTAGCAAGATGCAACAACCACATATTCTGCTTCAACTATAGATAAAGAAATTGAACTTTGTTTCTTGTTGAACCAAGACACTAACCTGGAACCCATATAGAATGCACCACCACTAGTGCTTTTTCTGTCATCAACACTTCCTACCCAATCTGCATCTGTATATGCATGAAGAGTAAGATCTGCATCTCTAGGATTCCATAAACCAAAGTCTTGAGTTCCTTGAAGATATTTGAAAATTCTTTTGACCGCCTGAAGGTTTGATTACTTTGGATTTGCTTGGAATCTTCGAACTATTCCTACTGCATGCATGATGTCAGGTTGGGTACTTGTTAGATAAAGAAGACTACCAATCATGGATCTGTAAGTTGGTTGATGTACTGATGTTGATTCATCATTTGAGCTGAGACTGCATCCTGTTACCATTGGGGTACATACAGGTTTAGAATATTGCATTCCATACCTTTTCAAGATTTGTTTGAGATATTTGGTTTATGAAAGAAAAATACCATCTTTATTTTGTTGAAATTGTAGACTAAGAAAATAGGTAAGTTCACCAAGCACAGACATTTCAAATTCTTTCTGCATTACTAAAGAAAATTTTTGACTCATGGATTCTTCATTACTACCAAAAATGATATCATCAACATAAACAATAATATAATTTATCACTTTCAATATTTGTATATAGATTGCTATTCACTGTTCCTTTTGTAAAACCTTGTTGGTGTAGATATTTGTCAAGGTAGTAATACCAGGCCCTTGGAGCCTGTTTCAAATCATAGAGGGCCTTTTGGAGTCTAAATACAAGTTTTGCATCATTACCAAGAATGAATCCTTCTGGCTGTTCAATATAAACTTCTTCTTCTAAATCTCCATTCAGGAAGGCTGATTTTGCATTCATTTGGTATACTTTGAATTTCTGAAAGCTATAAAGAGAAAGAAACATCCTTATGGCTTCAAGTCTAGCAACAGGTGCAAAAGTTTCTTCAAAATCTATACCTTCTTGTTGAGCACATCCTTTACAAACAAGTCTAGCCTTGTTTCTAATGACTTCTCCATTTTCATTCAACTTGTTTAGTTCCTATAATATTTTTATCATGAGTTCTAGGAACTAATTCCCAAGTATCATTTTTTTTCAATTTGATCAAGTTCTTCATCCATGGCCTTTACCCAACATTCATCTTTGCATGCTTCTTTTAAATTTTGAGGTTCGGTGGAGGATAGTAATGCTAGATAGCTTTAGGTCCTTGTAATAGTTCTTCTTGTCTATACACTTGCCTCTTTTTCCCCTAAAATTTGAGTTTCTAGATGATTTTTCTAAACATACCTGGACGGAGTCTTTTCTTCGACCATTATCTCTTCTTTTGGTGCTTCATTGGTTTCTTCTTCATTATGATTTTGATTTGATGTGGGAAAATAATCCCCATCTTCTTCATAGTCATAATCTTCTGTTGATTTTATCTATTTTTAATTTTTGCATGCTTCATCAACTACAACATCAATGCTTTAAACAATTTTCCAAGTCTTTTATTATAACATTTATATCCTTTACTTTTGGAAGAATAACCAAGAAGAATACCTTGATCTTCTCTGGGTTCAAAATTACCAAGTTTTTCATTAATCCTTTTGATATAACATTTGCTTCCAAAAAATTTAAAGTATTTTACAGTAGGAGTCTGTTGTGGCCACCAACAACCCCCCTCCTTATGAAGTGTTATTGCTAATACTAAATAAGTGGGGACCCTCAGTAAAAATAAAAAAATTAGTTAGTGTTACATTTTCTTTTTAAACTTACAACATCATGGACTTAGAAAAATACCTTGAAGAATCTAAAAAACCTAAGTTTCATAATGAAGAAAATTAAATTCACTCCTTAAGGGATATCGCATCGCGCAAAGAATGATAGGGTACACATTCTAAATGAGTTAAAATGACAAAAAATGAGATTGCGATGCGAAACCTCATCGCATCGCATACATTAAAGAAACACTCACATTGAAAAACTCTAAAAATGCCGATATGCGATATCGCATATCGCGCATCGCAAAAATCACATGAATCACACATAAGGATTATAACGATCTGCGATATTGCGATACTGCGACACTGCGATACCGCGATACTGCAAAGTTGCGATATTGCGATACTGCGACCTTGCGATAAAAAACAACACGATGAAATTGCGATTTGCGATACAGTGATTTGCGATATCGCAAAGCAAAATCGCAGGACTTCTCCATCGCAGTTGGTATTGGCTCATTATTCGAGAAAAATTTTTCAGCCAAGAGTTTGTCATGTATTTTAATGCGAATTAATGAGTTATTGCCAGTTGTTAATAAAGTATGGTGTTGTGTTTTTCGAAGAAATAGCTCACGTAAGGTGGCATGTTTTGCATATCTTTGGCATTTAAAGTTTTCTTGTCATTAGTCTTTTTATCATTACTTCCACCTCAATGTAAACTGCAGGAAAGAAGGACGAAGCATTATACAAGGCTATGTGCAGAAAACTATGAGGAGGAAAGGCAACACTCCAATGTCCATTTCGGAAGGCACACCTAATCCACTTAAGGAAGAAAAAGAGCCGCAGAACTCTTCTGAGGCATCTATCATAGATTTTTCATATACAACCATGGTTGAATGGGTATTAAATGATGCTGATACCAAAAATAGACAGTTTAATTCTCAGGTTCAAGAGCTCACGGAATCACTACTTTTACAAATTCTGAGCTTTATACCGGATGAGAGAAAAAGGCGCAAGAGGCAAAAAACGTATCAAGGAAGCTCGGATCAAGAAACAGAGGCAGTTTCCGATGCGCGATTAGCGCTTAGCACATCGCTAAGAAAACTTGCTCGAAAAGGAAGGCTCCTAGTTACTCAATCACCTGCACGCCCCGAAAATCGCAAGAAAGCAGCGATAGAAACAAACTGGAAAGAGAAGACTAAGGGAAAAGCAGAAGCAGTCCAAGGGTTAACCAAGTTGAAATGGGATTTTTACCAGGTATACATGGTAATGACACATAGTCATTGGATGATTCTCAAGTATATCATCAATTTTACTGAGAAGATGATTCCAGCTCTTGTCAATTCTGTTTGCTTAACTCAACCAAAGACGGAAGACAGTCAGCCAACTCCACTCAGGAAAATACTGAATGTTTGCGACATTAAGGAGTAGATTTAGAAATAGTTAGATAGTAGATTTAATTTTAGAAATAGTTTTTCTTAGAAAGAGGACGATCATTTAAACCAAATCCTCAATTTCTGTAAATAAGTTATTTAGTTAGTAGTATTTAAACCCTTCTCATGCATTTAGAGAAGGGTCCAAAAATTTATCAAAAACTTGTCCTCAGAACATGCACTTTTGCACCCTTAGAGGAGGTTTTGGTGAATGAATGGAACAGGGTTTATTTGATATTTGCATTTGATATCTACTACTTATGTTGCACTTTTGTACTCTTAGTGGATGTTAAATCAAGGAGAGATAAATCAATTGTCGCTTGAAGTTCATGAGTAGGATTAGTTATAAATGGTACTTTTATCTCTTAACCATTTCTGCTTATGCGTTAAAGTGATATTCAGTTTTCATTTGTTTATATATTACAACATGGATGCCTGAGTTATCATTTGGCACTTTTGTACGATGATAACTATTTGTTGATGTTTAGTGTATGAATAGCTTATTTATGCGATAAGTTTTCACAACTGTTTTGTCTAACTTCTTATACGAAGTAGCTCATATTTATTGAATTCCTTTCTTATGATAGCTGAAATGATCTTTATTACCAGTTATTGTTTGAAATCTTTTTAGATTGCATAGAAGAAAGATCACACCCCGGGTTAGCATAAATTTCGATGTTTTTCTGTTTATTAGAATACAATAGCATAGCATTAGATTAGAATTAGGATAGAAGTATTCCATTTAGAACAAAAATACCCATGTTTCTCACACACACACACTGAATTGGGAAACTGGTCCCATATCCCCAGTCAGACCTGATATACCAAACGGATAAGGAGTTGCCAACCAAGGTCTTGACCGGGCAGGTATCCCCCTTGTTGTTGACCCAATTTTCGAGGCCTTCAACATATTTGACGCTAGAAGGAGGGCCTGGACTATGAATGGCAAGTAAATCCAAATCAAAATACCATTTTGAGAGTAAATTGCCCTCACCATTTCCCCCGACTTCTCCATTACACTTAAATCCAGAATTAGAAGTCGCTAGAGCATCAACCACTGCTACAAATCCTGACATTTCAGAACAATCTGTTATTGAACCTCCTGAAGTCGAATCTCTGATTCACAAACTTCAGCGATTTTCTATTTCCCCTCAAAGATTTGATAAATCTCAGGGCAACGTGACTTCACAGTATAACCCTGCTCATCCCCTGACCAGATTAAAGAGTGAAAAGTTCGGTGTTTGACCAATCGAATTACCTCTTCCCAAAAGGAAAAGAGCAAGGAAGTCACCTAAAGGGTCCGACAGCGAGACTCTTTCATCAACATCATCCATCTCAACCTCTCCACCGTGAAGTCAACCATCCACTCCTCCACCCCAGACCATTACCAATCCACCCACTAGAATCCCTACATCTCCTCCTCACTCATCTGCGATCATCATCATCTCATCTTCCCAACCACGGGGATCATCTTCTGCAAATCCCCCTGTTAGCAGTTCAGCAATGGCCCAGTCTCCATGGAACAACCCTGGGGCAGTCTTAATGCCTGTACCCTTGAGTCAAATACCGGCCCATCCTGAGAAATGGTTGCCTAAGTTCAATCCTGAGGCAGGCATGCTAGCATAAGAGCACATAAACAACTTTATGCTATCCATCAACCTCAACGGGGTTACTAATGAAGATGCTGTTGTTCGACTGTTTCCTTATACTCTACAAGGAACAGCCGGATCGTGGTATTTCTCATTACCCTCTGGATCTATTACCAGTTGGGACATCTTCCAAGACCAATTTCTAACCAAGTTTGGTGACGACAGGTCTACGACAACGTTAATCAACGACCTTATCCAACTTAGGGCAGAATCTAGAGAGCCGATCAAAGATTTCAATCTACGTTTCAATAAAATTTCTAAAACAAAATACCTACTGCTTCCCAGCCCAGCGAGGAAGTGTGTATGTGAATGGTATATCACTGCATTACCATCAAACATAGCAATCTTCGTGGACAGGGCTAATAAAACAACCCTAGCCAAAAACATGAAAGAAGCCATAGCAGTAGAGAAACGTATAATAGCTTTAGAGAAGAAATCCGTGATAGAAGAACGGAAGTCTAAGAAGGTCACCTTCAAAGAAGAGTCCAAGAAGAAACAAGCAAAAGATCCATTCTATTTGGAGGGATTGCAAAAAGTTCTGAAGACCATGTCCAATGAAATGGTCGACATAAAAAAGCAAGTAGCAGAAACTTCTTCAAAAAGGCCCTACAGAGATTTTAAAATAGGCTTGTTAATGGATTCAAGGCCACCCAATGATATAACAAGTGCTGAGTCCAAGGAAGAGGAAGAGGAAATTGCCACTGAAGGGCAAACCGATGATGAAGAAGTTGTAGAATTACAAGGAATGTGGGATTTCATCCTCCCACAAGAGGAAGATCAAGAAGTATTCCCAGTTAACACATGAAGTAGAAATCAACTTGATCCTCCCCAAACTACCCCAAAACCAAAGAGCGCAAGCTCTGCAAGAAAGGATAAAGTCACAACAAAGAAAACGACATCTAAAGCAACTCAAACTAGCCCAGTCCAAAAAGATTCACCTACTCCATCTAGAACACTGATCGTTTCAGATGAAATGGAGTACAATATCATAGAAGACATGAAAAAGACTAGGGCCAACATCACTCTGTACGAATTGAGCAAGCTAAAGCATCAAAAAAAGATAATGATGAAAGAATTACATGCTGTGCCAATTGCACCTTTGCCTGCCGCTGTAATTTCTCAAGCTTCTCAGAACATGGGAAGACCTCCAACTAATACGACTAACAAGATTGATCCAAATGAAATCGCTTTAATTGGAGGTATATCGAGATCTCATACTCCCCTTTTTCTCCTTACTTATGAAAATTTTAACAAAAATGTACGTAATTGTTTAGTGGATTCAGGTGCTTCATCGAATATTTTACCAAAGTCCATATGCACCAAATTAAACGTTCAACCACAGAAATCCGCTGTTCGCATAGTTCAGCTGGATCGATCTCAAGTCGAAGTCATCGGCGAACTAAATCAAGTAACCATAAGGCTGTCATCCAACCCGAAGGTATGTCAAGTTATTGACATCTTAGTCGCTGATATCCCTGAATTTTATGGCTTAATTCTTAGCAGGGATTGGTCACAAAAACTGCATGGATACTTCGCAACTGACTGGTCGCACATGTGGCTGCCTTACAATGGTAAGCCAAATCAAATAAAAGTTGAACGAGAATTACATCAGAAGTACATAGTAACAGAGTTAGAGGGTGAAAATGAACCAGTAGCGTATAACAGTAGCATAATTGGCAATTACTCAGTGGATTCTTTTCTCGGCAATTTTAATGCTCATACGTCCCCTTATTTAGAACATTCTGTTTAGTCCCAATTCAAAATTTTTTCTCAAACGGATAGTTCAAAATGTATCAATTTTTAGATAAACCTGTAAATAAATCTTTGTTTTGGAAATTATTTTTTGATTGTTCTAAATCTAATGAAGGAGCAAGAGCAGGATGTGTGCTAATTAGTCCAGAAGGAGACAAAATCATGCTAAAATGCAGGCTCGAATTTGATTGTACCAACAATACAGCAGAATATGAGGCTTTAGTCCAAGGGTTGTACAAAGCAATCGGCTAGACATAAAGTACCTCCAAGTCTTCGGAGACTTTGAAATTGTAGTCAGACAGGTACGTAATACTATACATTGCTTATCAGGTCATTTAAAACACTATCAATATTTAGTTCAAGATCTGACTGAGCATTTTATAGCATTCAATATTTCATCAATTCCCAGACTCCAGAATGCAAGCGTTGACCTTTTAGCTAATGTAGCTTCTAAGCTCATTCCTTCAGAAGATTTTAGTCCAGATAGATTCTTAATAGAATTAATCTTTAGACCTTCTATTCTTGACAACATCACAAATTGGAGAATATTCAACGATGATCCTGATATCATAAATTTCCTTACTTCTGAAGGATCCTACTCCAACCAAATAATCGACGAAGATCAACATGATCGAAAATTACAACAAGATAGCACTCACAATGCTATATCTAAATCAATGGTCAAGTTAGAAGACCTGTACAATTTGAAAGATCAGTTTAAAAGTCTACCAATTCGAAGCTCCAAAGTTCGACTTTGAATTATGAATTAGTAAATCTAGGAACCGATGCCAAACCCCAAAACATAAATCTAGGCCTTGGCCTAGCCCCCGAAGAAAAGATAGCATATATTCGTCTTTTGAGACAATACAAAAACGTTTTTGCTTGGAATTATGATGAACTCAAAACATACGACACTTCTATCATCCAACATACTGTTCCAATGACCGATAATAAAAAACCTGTCCAGCAAAAATTGAGAAAAATTCATCCTAACTTAGAAAATCAGATAAAAACCGAACTCAATAAGCTGTTGAAAGCCAAGATAATCTTTCTCGTCAGACATTCTAAATGGGTCTCCAATATGGTACCTGTTAGAAAGAAAAATGGAGATATTAGGATTTGTATTGACTTTCGCAATTTTAACAAATCCTGTCAAAAAGACAATTTTCCCTTACCACCTATGGAGCAGATATTGCAAGCAGTGGCATTCTCAGAATTAATGTCTTTCTTGGATGGATTTTCAGGATACAATCAAGTTCTGGTACATCCCGATGATCAATTGAAGACCACATTCAGAACTAAATGGGGCACATATGCATATCGAAAGATGCCATTTGGTTTGATTAATGCTGGTGCCACATTCCAGAGAGCCATGGAAATTGCATTTAACGGTTTAGTCAATAAATTTGTAGTAATTTATTTGGATGATATAACCGTGTACTCCAAGAAACCTGGCAACCATCTCAAAGACTTGAAACAAATCTTCCAACGTTGTTTAAGGTAAAAAATTTCACTTTACCCAAAGAAATCTTTTGTCGCATTAAGTAAAGGGAAACTTCTACGATTCATAGTGTCAAAATCTGGAATTCACATCCACTCTGACAGAATCAAAGGAATTTCTGAAATATCCCTACCTCATAACAAAAAAGCCATGCAATCTTTCCTTGGTCAAATCAATTTTGTAAAGAGATTTGTTCCAGATTTTTCACGAATCGTATCTCCTTTACAAACCATGATAAAAAGAACTCTAATGTAGAATTGAGGGTTCTGTGATCCATTTCAAATTTATGAGAGATTCTTCGGTGTAAATCACATAAAATTTCATTTGTCGACGTGTTTTGAACCAACTAGTGTGGTTCATCGTCAGGACAAGTTGAAGAAACAGATCCAGCTAAGCATGTTAAATAGTCTGAGCAGAGTCTCCTAATGGCTAAATTTGATTAATAGCTAATTTAACCGTTAGGAGACTCTACTCAGACTATTTAACATGCTTAGCTGGATCTGTTTCTTCAACTTGTCCTGATGATAAACCACACTAGTTGGTTCAAAACACGTCGACAAATGAAATTTTATGTGATTTATGCCGAAGAATCTCTCATAAATAAGAACTCTAATTTTAAATGGGGCCAAGATGAACATGAAGCGTTCAACCTGATCAAACAGACTATTATTAATGCTCCATCTTTAGCAACTCCAAATTTTTCAGAGCCTTCTATTTTATACACATTTGCCTCAGATAAGTCATATGTTGCGATACTCACTCAAACGAATCAAGAAAAGGCGGAAGCACCAGTTGCTTTTTTCAGTTCAAATTTGCAGGGTGCTGAATTAAATTACTCAGATGTGGAGAAATAGGCTTATGCTGTTTTCAAAGCAATCAAATACTTCAAACCTTTTTTACTCAAAACCCATACTAAAATTATAGTACTGTTTCCAGCAGTAAGGAATCTTCTAGTACAAAAGGATGTGGGTGAGAAGAGGGCTAATTGGGTAACTGCCTTACAAGAATATGACATAGAAATTTAAACCAGCAAACATTGTAAGAGGTCAAGGCTTTTGCAAAACGCTGGCTGGAGCATCGCAAATTTCTGAAATTCCATTTGTAGAGGTACTAGTGTGCGAGGTAAGCCTAAATGATGAAGAGTCATTATACGCTGATATCATTTATTATCTTAAGAATGGATATCAGCTCATAAATGATATTCTTTTTAGAATGAATTACGATTCTGTTCTCCTTAGATGTCTTGAGAAATCTAAAGCTGATAAAGTTTTGCAGGAACTCCACGATGGGCCAGCAGGCAGACACTATGTTGGAGATGCTACTGCACATAAAATCTTGCACGCAGGGTATTACTGGCCCACGTTATTCAAAGACTCGCACAGTTACGAAAGGAAATGTCAAGTTTGCCAAACTACTGTTGGAAGACAAAAGAAGCCATTCTTACCTCTACAACCAGTTAACATCGACCAACCTTTCAGTCAGTGAGGATTGGACATAATAGGTGAGATCGTTCCTCACTCTTCCAAGTAGCATAGATATATCCTTACAGCAACAGATTATTTTACTAAGTGGGTAGAAGCAATTCCACTCAAGACGGCTAATGCTGAAAATATCATTGAGTTCATAGATCAATTTATAATCACCAGGTTTGGATTACTTTCCACTTTAATGTTTGATAATGCATCATACTTTTCTGGAAATACAATGACTGAATTTGTACTTAAAAGAGGATTCAAACTTAAATATTCAGCCAATTATTATCCACAGGGCAACAGGTTAGCTGAGTCTACAAATAAAAACCTAATCAGGATTATCAAAAGAACAGTAGACCAAAATCATAAAAATTGGCATAAATCCTTAATATACACTTTATGGGCAGACCAAATAACGAGAAAAGCTTCCATCGACACTTCTCCCTTTAATTTAGTTTATGGGAGAGAAGTAGTTCTTCTGACTCATTTAGCAATTCCTTCCTTGTCTCTAGTTCAATACATTGATGAAGTACCAACTTCCTCATTACACCTAAGACAGATGGAAAAAATCAAATTAGAAGAACAACGAGAACAAGCTAAGAAAACACATGCTCATCATCAGGCACTAGTAAAATCCTCTTTTGATTCAAATATAATGACCAGAAAAGACTTTTAGGTGGGAGATTTAGTTTTAAAATGGGACAAGGCAAATGAAGAAAAGGGGAAACATAAAAAATTTCAAAGAATGTGGCTTGGTCCTTTTCAAATTCTAGAAGTCTTAGGTCCATCGACATTTGTGTTACAGGATTTAGTAGGTAAAAGAGACTCTTTGCCTGTCAATGGACAAATTCTTAAGAAATATTTTCCATAGAAGATTATTCTTCTATTTTGTAGAATAATAGTTTTTCTTTTTTCATAATAAAACCAGTTGTGAATGGTTACATTAAGCATTTACAAAAAAGACACCAACTATCTCTCAAATTTTGATTTTTCGCTTGTATAAATAGCAAATCTTTTGGAAAATTGATCTTTATTATTGAAAGATACAGTTAAAGACTGTAACCTAGATATGACACTAGTTTCAACTTCATAAAGTTTGATGAAAATAACCTTTAGTGAAGAAATTATTTTATATCAGTATAATGAAAGGTATCAATAACAAAATAAAGATTCTCTGTAGAACAACTACTTCCAAAAACTCTATCATTGTCGTCCAGAGCTATCTAAAGGAAAAAATGACTTCCTCCCTACTAAGGAAATCACAACTTTCAGAGGAACAATCCAAGGATACACTTAATCTTGAAGAATGAGAGGTCTCATCACGAGCCGACTTATCATAATCACAGATATTATAACTTGCTGACTTTGCCAAATACTGCATACCACAACAGGGCAATGACTCAAGATTGTTACAGTCAAGAGGAAAGGGGTCTCATCACGAGCCAACTTGTTCAACATAGTTATAAATCTAGTGAATGACTATGTCATAAATTGGCTACCAAACCAAGACATTGTTCTTTAAGAATAAAAAAGAAAATCAAAGTAGTAAGTGTGGATGTGGATTCTTCTTTGAGAGTTGTAGGTTTCTTTGAGTAGGATACAAGATCATTGCAAGGTAACAGGTAACCCTGTCGAGGCTATAAACGCCTGCTGGCAGCAGAGGCTCTACCTACGACAAATGAGCATATTTAAAACTGGTTTACAGAGAAGACTTTGTTTTATCTTTACAGACCAAGTAATGACTGATGTAAACACAAGGACTAACTTGAGGTAGCAAATAATCAAAGTTGAAAATAGCTGAAACAAAATGCCATTGACAGGTTAGAGCATAATTTACTTTATCTTTCCATAATAAAGTTTAATTTTTTGAATTTTTTTTTGTTTTGGAAGCTGAAAAAATTCAATAGAAACATAGAGATAACTGGTTCTTCCAAGTGAATCGCCAATTGTTGTGGCCACCAACAACCCCCCTCCTTATGAAGTGTTATTGCTAATACTAAATAAGTGGGGACCCTCAGTAAAAATAAAAAAATTAGTTAGTGTTACATTTTCTTTTTAAACTTACAACATCATGGACTTAGCAAAATACCTTGAAGAATCTAAAAAACCTAAGTTTTATAATGAAGAAAATTAAATTCACTCCTTAAGGGATATCGCATCACGCAAAGAATGATAGGGTACACCTTCTAAATGAGTTAAAATGACAAAAAATGAGATTGCGACGTGAAACCTCATCACATCACATACATTAAATAAACACTCACATTGAAAAACTCTAAAACGCTGATATGTGATATCGGATATCGCGCATCGCAAAAATCACATGAATCACACATAAGGATTATAACAATCTGCGATATTGCGATACTGCGATATTGCGATACTGCAATACTGCGACACTGCGATACTGCAAAGTTGCGATGTTGCGATATTGCGATACTGTGACCTTGCGATAAAAAACAGCACGATGAAATTGCGATTTGCGATACGAAGATCTGCGATATCGAAAAGCAAAATCGCAGGACTTCTCCATCGCAGTTGGTTCTGGCTCATTATTCGAGAAAACTTTTTCAGCCAAGAGTTGGTCATGTATTTTAATGCGAATTAATGAGTTATTTCTAGTTGTTAATAAAGTATGGTGTTGTGTTTTTCAAAGAAATAGCTCACGTAAGGTGGCATGTTTTGCATATCTTTGGCATTTAAAGTTTTCTTGTCATTAGTCTTTTTATCATTACTTCCACCTCAATGTAAACTGCAGGAAAGAAGGACGAAGCATTATACAAGGCTATGTGTAGAAATCTATGAGGAGGAAAGGCAGCACTCCAATGTCCATTTCGGAAGGCACACCTAATCCACTTAAGGAAGAAAAAGAGTCGCAGAACTCTTCTGAGGCATCTATCACAGATTTCTCA